>JAOYSI010059869.1:18190-59118 GCA_025775065.1 Hiodon alosoides
CCCCCCCGCCCCCCCCCCCCCCCCCCCCCCCGCCCCCCCCCCCCGGCCCGCCCCCCCCCCCCCCCCCCCCCCCCCCCCCGCGCGCGCCGCCCAGCGATTTCTATTAAAGGATAACGTACCAAAAAAAACACAAAGAAAAGCAGATAAACTAAGAAAAAACAATATATTTAAACTTTTGACGTATACAATTACACGTTTGATCATGCTTTAGTGGTCCTTCCAGCATATGATCACACATACGTAACTAGAACACAAGCAATAGAAGGTCTACAAATTATCGTAGACTTCGTGTCTCGTACAGCATCTTAAAATCAGTTTGCATTCGAAAAAATTTTTCTTCACAACTTGTTTTCCTCAATTACATCAATTTATTGTGCATATCATAAAGACATTCACTCGATAATATACTTGTAACATCGAAAACGTCTGGACAAGAACACAGGATTCTTAAAACTTTGATAAAGTCCGCTTTAGATAAACTATGTATAAATGTGCCAATATCCCTCAAGCAGAAGGCAGAATACATGTCCATTTCAAATGAAGTCACAAACCATCATCATTTTTACCCTTATTTGGTAAAAGATTGTGGCAATCTTGCTTTTACTTTATGTCTCAGTTATCAATTGTTTCGTATATTTTGTTGAAGAAACATGGATGTGATTTGGAGCACTGGATGAGGAATGTTACCACGCAGACCTCAAAGAATGAAAAGGCAGGAGAATGCCAACATCGTTTGATTCCACAGGAAATCCCAATGAGGCCGAGAGATATATTGTCTCACAATGAGATAAAGACCTCTAGCCTTCATTGTCACTGACTCAAGTACATCTGTCTCAGAGGAAGCGTCTCAGTCTGAATCACTCAAACAACTGAAGGCTCAAAGGCTTTTCAACAGTTTAAAGCAGCAACGATCAACATACAAACTAAGCCCACAAGATCAGAATCTGCAACCTCTCTTTTCAAACCGGCTGCACTGATTCTAGTTTTAACATTTCAAAGTCCAGATGTGTTCAATTATTAGCTGGAGGATTACATAACCCGTTACCAGTAAACCTGTAGATACCCTAATGACAACAACTTCTAATTATTCTAATGATGTAGGAAACCACAGAAGAAGGTGGAAAAAAAAACTCAAGCATGAAATCGTTGCAGGCAGATAGCGAGTGAGCAATAACCCTACAAAGATACTGTTCCGTTTGGAATGCATTTTTTGTATTGCCTGGCTTTAATAACGTTGGGAAGAAAGTGTGTGCTGCTGCAATCGGCGGTTCCAGGCCACAAGATAAGAAACTTTGCCAGCGGAAAGAAGGGTAAAGAGAGCCTCATGTGACATGCCAAAGCCGCCCAAGTCGGAGCAGGGACAGAGACGCTTTATGACTCTTCTAAGTAACGAAATTCCCCAGTAAGGATCAGAGGCTGCCCGTGACAGCAGGTTGTGCACACTTCCATGCATATGAGGATATGTTTTACTGTCTGCATAAGGACATGAGCTAATCAGAGAAGTAAAAAAGATGCTGTTCATTGACATAGTGAATCATTCATCTTCGAAATATTAATTAAAGGAGGGTCAAGGTGTTTGCAGCTATGTTAGCAGCCACTGTAAGCCATAAAAAAAACAGCATGTGTGGGATGAACAGACATTATTCCAGGTTCTATATAGTTATCATAGAGAGAAATTGTTTTTCCTTGTTGGACACAATTCGGTTCACTGAAAAAAGGTCCTTCTACACATCAAATTAAACATCTAAATATTTTAAATGACACATTTTCCCCTGTAAAGCAGTTCGAAGAGGAAAAAGGAGGAGGAGCTGAGGAACCATGCACGGAAGCTCTCCTGAAAGGGTCCACCGTGGGGTGTGCCAGGAAAAGCCACAGGGGAATTTCATTTGACCACCGCACCTGGAGCGTCCCAGAGAAGATGGGAAAAGCTGAAGTACAGGGTTTCTTTCAGGACAGAACCCCATGGAAAAAAAAATTAAAAATCTGCGTAAGAGGCCTCCCTGCAAAGCAAAATAAAATAACAGAGGACCTGCGACGTCACTGGCTCGGTGGAGAGGTTCTGCCATGTCCCAGGGTACATTCCTTCTGTAATTGGGTCAGAGAGCTCAGGCACACTGTGAGGCTCAGAACGGATAATATGCCAGACTAAAGGAAAGACTTGTGGTCCTACCAATACCACAGAAGGAGTGCAGTACAACTTAGGAAATGCTAGAGCACTCCTAGTGATTGCTTCACTGAGAAGTGAATATCAGAAGAAAATGCATGAGTGTGCACTGAGTGTGCATTCATTTCTATTATGATTTGCTGCAATATGATTGTATAATAGTAATGAAATACGATACTTGCACAACAGATCAGAAACTAGAACCTCTTGATTTAGCCAGCTCAAGCTCATGCGTTCTTGTAGGGTGAAAGTGGAACTTTTCTCCCTCTTTTGGGCGTATCCAGAATTACACCCTAAAGGTGAGCAAGTTTCTCTTTAGGTTCTTAACCACAAGGGTGCAGGGAAGCACTGCTGTAGTCCTTATGATGATTGTTTGGATAAATGCATGATGGGCTCCTGAGTGGCTCAGTCGATAAAGGCGCAGGCTGAATCCTGGGAGTTGGAGTTTGCAGGTTTGAATCTAATCCGTGTAAATAGTCGATTGTGACCGGAAGAGAACAGCTGTGGCGCACAATTGGCAGCACTCGTGTGGGTTAGATCTCAGGGTTTCTCTCACCTTGTCTCTAGTCCGACTGGTTTCCTGGGTGCCTGAAGGCTTGCACTACTGTCTAATCAGTATCTCTCATGCAAGCTGTGTAGTCTACTTGCAGTATGAGAAAAGAGACAGGTCGTTCAAAAGCAACTAGGATTGGATGAGATTACTTCCTCTCCAGTGATTTGTTTAAACTTACAATTTAGCAAACACTTTTATCCAACGAGGCTTATGCATTTATCCACAAGCAGAATATTTTACTGAAGCAGTTAAGTACCTTGCTCACAGGTTCAACACATGGGGTGGGACTTGATCCTGCAACCTTTCAGCAACAAGCCTGTCATCCTAACCTACACAACCAGCATCCTCTTGATTTACAAATATATCCAGTGTTAGAGTTTCAGTATAATATATTTCTAATCAATGGTGTAATTAAAATAAAACTTCACTGTAGTAGGTCAACTGGCGTGTTTATCCCAAGATGAAACATCTTTTCAGGCTACGTGGCTGAAAAGCAGTAAGTAGAGCCAAAGACCAAGAATGTATCAGTCATATTAAGCACAAATGTGCCACCAATTTGAAGGCAAGGCAGTGTATTCAAACCCTTTGAATTTGTCAATGGAAGCCGCATTCTGTGTATGTGAGTAATTTGTGAACAATTTCCATCGTGAGCAATAGATGATCATTTGCAATAAATTGCATTAAGGATTGAAAGGTCAATGGTGCATTTTTAATTAACCTTGTTTATCCCCTTTACTGACCAAAGAACAGAAATAGCTTTCCAATGGAACTTAATAAGGATTTTTCTCCCCAGTGAATAAATAGGCTATATAACTCTCTCATATTTAAATTAACGCAATCTCTGTCAAAGTACAAACATTATCTGTTTTGATGCTGTAGTGATTCTGAGTCCCTGGTTTTGCAGCCTTGGACTCTTTAGTGATGTGCTAGACTTTTTGGGCATTTGGCAAGGGAGACTGGAACATGCCCTGTGAGAATGTTACACTCCATTTTACAGTAGAAGATGCCCCCTTGTTAATATCAGAGCTATTTTAACACCCCGTATCATAAGAACGATTCTCATCTAGATTTCCCCTTTGCCAATGCATGCTGCTCTTTTACGCTCGGAATGCTCAGACAAACTGGATCACTTCTCAACCTGGTTAGCCACCAAGACCAAGATTCTTTGAAGGTTATTGAGAACCACCTTGCACGTTTACAATGTAATTTTTAAAATAATTCACTGTAATTCAACAACTGGCAAGCATGACTGAAATAGGCAATTTGGTTCCTCCAGTAGGTTTGTATGAAGATGTTTTCTTTTTAGGAAATACACATTAGACCATTGTCGAAAAAAATATGTTTCTCACTGGGGGTAACACCGTAGGGTGGTTGGTCCTGGTCCTGAAGAGCCACAGTGTTTGTAGGTTTTTGAGGTGGCTCTCAATTCGAATCTGACAAACAAAAATGAATACCAGGTAACCCAAATAATTATTCAATTATTGTGCAATTAATCAATTAAGTTGCAAGGTGAAATGAAAACCTGTACCGTTGCCATACAGCATACATACAGGAAGTATCATTACCAGCATTCACTTTTTAAATCAACATTTCTCAGTACTTATTACATTATACACTTTTAATGAATACACATCGGGACAAGGAATTTTGATAGTCTGGAGGTGAGCTGATTTTTAAAAATTTGACACCGGAAAAAATTCAAAAGGTGAAAGAAATTGATGACCGCAACACTTCTATGGAATCAACAATGTAACTGTATCAATGATTTTTTAATATTTATGTTTTTACCCAGGATGAAAACATCAAACATACATGCATTCCCATGGACTTCCAAACAGGTGGTGACTTCTCACTGCTGAAGGAGTACCTGAGAAAGACGTCCTTGGTCCAACACGCCCTGCGAACGGGTCAGCCTCTTGACTTCTGTTTGAGAGACTCAGCAGAGATCACAGCGCAGAGGAGCATGATCTGGTGATCTTTTGGTAGTCTACACCAAAACAGCAGTAAGGAGCAAAATGGAAAGGGAACAAACATAATACCGTGTATTACAGTATTACATACCATAACACAGTATTAAACTTTTTTTTATGAAACAGTTTGACTTTACTTGAGAGGAAAAACTGGAAACTCCCTCAAAGAAGACTGTGCCCGCTGGGTCAGTGTGAGATTATTTAGTGTTCTGTGTAAAAATGAACAGGTGTGACATAAAGAGACATCATTGACTTCTGACTTCAATAGGAATGGCGTGATTTTATTCAGAGTGCATGTTAAAATTGATTTTTACACTCCCAGTCAAGACACTAATAGTATCCTTCTGGACAGAACAGATGTTGTAGTTGCCATTTTAATGGAAAGGCCACTCTTTATTACTGCAGAAGGAAATCATTTTGATCCTACTAACATTTACACTTGGTCTTTTTAATAATTTTGCAGCTCATAAAAACACAATAAAGTCAGCCTCCATGTCAGCATGCACATAACCATGCTGAGGAAGAAGACTTGCAGAAAGATAAACTATATTTTAATAAACCATTTTATTATTTTAAAATAAATAATCACGTAGTTTATACCAACATACATTGTGATTTGTGAGAAAATGAAGTATTAATAACAATTCAGACAATTTTTTATATAGAAATTACCTTCTTTTTTTTATTTATCAAAGCCAAGTTTGCTTATTTGAATGACTTCAGAAATGTCATCACTAGCATCAAGTATTAATCCATTGTAGTACCTAAGATCCATGAGCAACTGAATGTAATTTTTTTTTAAATGTACTTTTGCTTTTATTTTTCACTTTCTTTAAATAATTTTTGGTTTTTAATTTACACGGAAAAAAGTTATATTTTCCCATGTTACTGGATTTTAATTAAAATGATTAATAGTACAGGATTGGAAAGTTTATGAAGCCCATATCTTACCCTATTAGGAAACTCACAGCGAAACTCGGGTAGATCTACATGTTATCTGTGTGTTATAACAGAGATCTGAAAACGTGGTGAGATGTGTTTGTGCTTCTCAGAGGTTTCATACCATGCAGCAAATAAACATTAAAACCAGAGACTATTGCACACTTCAATTCAGAAACAGAGCATGAAAACTATTTTCGACCATATCAGAGAAACATTTGTTCTGCATTTGTTGCAGTTCTGACATGGGGAGGTGGTGAATTCGGAAATGCATTTTAGTGCCGCAGGTGCAGTTCTGAAGTGCCTGTTGGGAAGGTTCTGCATTTTGCATTTGGCAATATGCGTGACAAATGTTTCTGTTGAAGATGCATGCAACATGATTTTAATGGTAAAGTCACGTCAGCATCTGCAAACAAAACCACGTGACTCAGAACGATAACTACTCCTTGACACGTGAAAGAACGCAAGACCCAAGAATGGCTTTTCGGGGTGACACGTGAAATGTGTTGCAGTCCTCATGATACCGCAGTGGTTGCGACTCAGTGCTTGATCTAATCGATCCTGAAAACTGCCAGAATCCCATCTCTGATGCGTGAGAGTCTTTTATCAGTCGCCAGGAATTTCCAGGTAACGCTGTCCTGTGTTATAGATAGGTGCCCTTTGTGCTCTCTGTCCTGCAAATGAAACATCTGCTCCATGAACAACAGCCTACTAACAAGTTAGTTTGTGTAGACACGGATGTCCACAGATACCTCAGATCTCAAAGTAATTGTGACTCGAAAACTAAAACAGCGGCCTCCTTAATAATTATTATTAATACTTAATTACTTAGCTGATGGCCATATCTGGGGTGACTACTAGTTGGTAAGATTTTGTACTTTACCCATTTCTGCAGCCGCTAGTGAGCGAATTAGGGTGATTGGTCAGTGGCACTACATTGGATACCCAACCTGGGATTCACAACCTTCTGATTTTTTAGGCCACCTGTATCCCTTTTTCAATTTTCAGAACCAAAACCTGCCTCCACCAAGTTCGACAGGTAAGACGTTCAATGTCACCATAATTAATTTAGTCCACGGTTCTTTTGATTGCAACCAAACCCATTATGAATGATTTGCACTATAAAGCACCTTTCTTGCTTGGTTCTCAAAGCACTTTCCAACAATATGGAAATAACATAAAATGATCCAACAGTGAAAATGTAAAATAACAAAATCACTACACATATAACAAAAGCATGGACAGCTGCATAGAACACAGTGAGCCGGTCTGCCTCTGCACCTTCTTCCCGGTCATTGTGCACGTGCTTCTCAGTTCCTCCTCACCTCCATCCGCTGCTGCCACAGGCACAGGAGCGTGCATACCGGGGGACAATGCAGCAGACCTGCCTCCATGACTGCTGCTGCTGTTCGACGAAAACCGTCAGTGCTCGCAGTAAATGACCTTGGGCAGGCGGGTGAGTTATGGTAAAACAGCTGTACGTACATCGCAAAGTCCAGAAACGCCACACAGCTTTAGGACCGCTTCCTAGAGAAAATTATAATTGATGTAGGTCGGCCACTGGCCAGAGTGCAGGATGAGGAAATCCATTGGCTGCCACTGGCCGTTGGTAGGTAACATTGGACAGAGTGCCAAGCTCACGTGAAAGATCAGCAGGCTGTTCTCCCATGTGCACGTTCATCGTCAGCAGAGAAGGTCTTTGAGCTCTCTTGAAAATAGGTTCTGTCAGTCCTGTCCCTTACCTGTTATCAGGGGCATCGACTTGGCCTTAGCCATCACAGTCCCACCAGAGAGAGAGAGAGACCACACTGAAAGCTTAATGTATAAAATACCATCTTAAGGAATTTTTCCCAGAGGGCATGCAAGGTCACTGCAGATGTAGGAAATTTGCACTACCTCCTTGAAAAATCTGAACGGTTTCATCTCTGTGAGAAAGGCAAAAGAAAAGCCTGATGATCTTGACCGAGATAACCTCTCGGTGTAGCATGCAGAGTGTAAAATGAGATAAGGATTAGTTATTATGCCCTCCCTGTATGTGCTGGCAGAATACGTAGCAATGAGTTGAGATGCACAAGAGCAATTGGCTTAACAATAGGTTCCAAATTTGCATAAAAATACAAAAAAATCAAAAACAGAAAACCGGGAGCTATTCACAGAAGACATTGGAAAATGATGCCCAGTAACAGTGTGACTTGTAATGCTAACTTGTAACTTATTACTAGTTTTTCTGCAGGATAAATTTTGTTTGCTCATCCTCTTTCTCCTAGCTGCGCCGACCATGTAGGAAGCCCTGCTCTTTCTGATGGAGAACGTCCTCCAGCTCCTGCCCCGGCAGCTCCCGCACTGGTACCCATACCTGAAGCTCCTCTCACCCCAGCGGCCTCCTAGGGCCAACCCAGTTATCCGACCACAGTTGTGTCGTATGCTTGGTCCACTCCGAAGGTCAGTTTTTTTTTTTCCCAAAATGCTGAAAATTCCTGGAAAAGAGCGTTACAGTAGACACATAGTATAAATCAGAATAATAAGGAAATCAATTAAGGGCTGAGTTGATAGGTCAGCAGCTTTAGCACTTGGACTGCCGTCCGTGCATTATGGATGGTTTATTCTTGATTTCTTAGTTCTTGCTGTCAGGAGTACACTGGAGATGCAACACATCTTTGAATTGTCCACAGCTTATCTCTCCCATGCCAGGGAGAAGAGGAGGAAAAAGCAAAGCAAACAAAGGGAGGGATAATATATTCATTAAGCAGTCATTGTGCAGCCTCAGCAGGGATAAAATGTGGCAGCACATACAGTATGTGGTGCAATGCAAGGGAAGTTGTTTTAGGTACGAAGACAATCCGAGACCAGAATATCAGGGAAATAGAGAAGCGACAGCGAGGAAAGCGACAGCCCTTTGCAACTGTAAGATTTTACTTTTTTTAGGTTTTAAAGGCTTGGTCACAATCTGAGGAAATGGTAGTCGTCAAGTCAACTGATGACATAAGTATGGTTAAGTTTGTCTGTATCCTTTAGACAGAGCAAACACCTGATTTTAGCAATAGTTCTAAGATGAAAAAAATCCTGCATTTCAAATATTTTAACATGATACTCAAATGAGAAATCTGGGTCGATTTTTCCCCCGAGATCTATAATAAGTAAATTGGGAGGGACAGAATAACCATCTAAACTCCTTGGTGTTGCTGAGATTTTAGAGACTATCATATCATTTTCCCCAGAATTTAATATAAGAAAATTAAACGTCAGCCAGTGTTATTTTACATCCTTGAGGAAAGATTCTAGTCTAGTCTGATTTAGTCTTTCCTGGTTTCTATTTGTCGTCTGCGTATCAGTGTAAATGAATACCTATTTATGAATGACATCACCTAGGGGTAACATGTATTGGCTGAAGAGTATAAAAATGAATCCATCGTCAAGACACCAGAGGACAAAGAACAGTCCCAGAAATATCAACAGAGATTGATACATGTGGAAGGCATAAAATGTTACACAATTGAGTTATGATAACATATTACACAAAGTAATACTGATGGCTGTGGAAGCCATCTCTGGAGGGAATTTTCAATGAGAACAGCTTCCTGTAACAGCTCTAGACAAACAGCAAATAAAATATAATTGAAGCTATGGGATTATTTTTTGTGTCAGCCGTAGAGGTGGAATATGCCTTTTCCAATTTAAATGAAACTGAGACAAAAGAAAGAAAAATAATAATAATGTAAACCAGAAAAAAATAAACCAGGAAGAAAAGAGCTTGCAGGGAGATGAGGGCCTCATTAAGACTCATCTGTACATTAAGCTGATAAGCAGGCTCAGTGCCTCTGCAGTGACATTCATCAGAGTGTGACTATGATGCAAAACATCTAAAACTTTGTAGGATCCCTTTGTGATCAAATGGAATACATTCAGTCAAAAAAGGCATGTCCTTGACAAGTTTGCAGTGGGTCATGGTTTTGTCAAACCCATTTTTACAGTTGTTTAACAAACTGTTTAATATATAATTTAATAACTGATATAATTTCTTCCTGTTTCAGGGTAACGGTTCTCTATAAACGATAACGACATATTCAACCTGCAGTTTCTCTTGCCACCAGCAGGTGGCAACAGGAATCTTTAATCTAAAGGTATAAAACAACAGACATACGACAACGAGTCATACAGCATTACAAAAGGAGCGTGTTTATTAGTTTAAGCAATAGCTCAAACTAACTATTAGACCATATTGTACGTGCTCATGTCTGGTTGGGATCCTTGGCAGAAGAAAACTAACAGCAAAAAAGATGCACAGAAGCCCAACATATTTCTGAAAAGATTTGGAATACAACAGAGGTCTGTGCTGAAGTAACACATTTACAAATAAACCAGTTCAACATATGTGCATTTAACCAACAACTTCCTTCAAACAGTGGCGCCAATAGATAGTAAAAAAAAAGAAGAAGAGAATGTCAAACCACAGACACTTAAAGTACTGCTTATACTGACAATAAGGATGGAAGGATGGAGAGACATTTCATATTCACATGTTTATTTATTTATTATTATTCCACTGTAATCGAAGCATTGGACAAGTACTGCAGTCGTAAATAATGTTGCAGGTTTGTATTCAGGATGATCGGGTCAAAATAACAAATTACATTCCCCAAGAAAACACAGACACAACTCGAGAGTACTTGGGGAGTGGTACAGCTGAAAACCAATAGTTTCATAGAACCACCAGTCTGGTCATGGAAATTCTAATACAGCTATTTTGTATACCAATCCTCCCCATCTAACACAAACAGAAGACACTGTTATCATACTTCAGCGATCAAATGTATATAAAATATATACTTAATATTTTTAGGCTATATTTTGATAAATATGGTCGGTTCGTTCAAAATGTATACAAGTCCATGCACTGACAATATAAAATACAATAAATACAGTCAATGTCGATATCGCATCATATGAAAAGTATGAGATGAGCGGCACAGTAAGTAAAAATGGGTAGCATTAAGAAACCTTATGGTTGTGAGCATGGGTAGGATAGGGGGATGTATGAACACCATACAGGGTCTCCTTTTTCAAATGTACATCTAATAATTTCCATTCAGTCATCTAACACTCTTTTAAAACCGCTTGTTGTGCCAAATTTCACAGCTGTGTGGCAAGCATGTCCACCCAGAAACCAAGTGGTAATCGTGGTTTGAGTTTGGCGGCAGGGGGGAGGGGAATTCAGTGACATCTGAGACAACGTAAAAAAGGGCATTTGTCGTCGGGCATTCTTTGCCCGGAAAGCTAATTTTGCAGAGGCTTCCCTCCACAGACACGGTCAGGCATGTCAACGAGCCGCCTATGCCACCTGCCTCTAAAAGCGTCTCCCAGTCCATCCGTCACATACTTCAGCCCACGTTGTCTCTGGGAAGGAGGACCAATCAGAGAGGACGCGATTGGGCAAGATTCCAGAGCAGGCCAGTTACTAGGATACAGGTCGGCTGGGTGCACAAAGAGAATCTCTCTAAGATTTTGTGAGGAACAGAACGACACAAACCAGCTACCGTGATAGAAAGAGGTTGTGCGATAGCAACTAACACATCAACTCCTTCATCCTTACTTGCAATATGTACTAGTTTTTTCCCTAAACCAAGATATCACAAGTTTATCCGATGGTTAAGCCATATTGGTAGAACAACATGATCATTATTGTAATTATTGGTGGATACTGATGTGCAAAGTGGTACTGAATATGATATTGATAAAATCCAAAAAATATGGGGTGGGGTGGGGGTATACGTTAAATTAGTTATAACATGCAGAACTAGTATTGACTTTGGCCATTAGCTGTCTCTTGCATTGAATCTTAGAAAACAAATCTAGTTACACCGGGCTTACACTGCACGATTAAAAAAATTGGGAGACGCAGAGGCATTCACATTTACTGATTGAGCTTTGATTTCCCACTGTAGATCGGTTATTGCAAGCTACACATTACACAAGATATCTTGTTGCCAACAGCGCCTATTTTCATTGTTTGGGAGTGAATTTTGCTAATTTTATACTCTGCTAATTCCTGCATAATCATTTATATTTTATAGTACGAGCGTGTGTTGCCCTTTTGAACAGACTAGAATAAAACTATAATAGTAGTCTACTACACGTTGATAGGTTTAAACATGCAACAGCATCATCAAAATTGTCTCCATTTCTCTTACACACAGCAATACTAGCAAACAGTAGGCGTCTGAAAGGGATATCGAATAGAAGTGACTATATAAAAATGTCCATGAGAGCACACACTAACACGCACAAGTATCACAGTATCTGCTTCAGCATTAACAAGTTATAACGTAGGGTTAATTATCACATTGACACAGCGTGTGGAGGACAGAGACAAGGTTTTCAAATCAACTGATAGAATGATGCAACAATCTCAGGCGCCTGTCTGACCTTCTCTAGGAAGAGCGGAAGCAACAGCATAGAAAACAAACGAGGGCCAATGATCTGCCAACCCGTCTATACCCAGACAGTTGACGTCTTCATGCCTTTTTACGGTGAACTAATGAGGGCAGTTTCTTTTGGAAGGTGAACCCAATATTTTATGGGGATGTAAAAATAAGCATCTTACAGGTCCACCGCTGTGAACCGGGCGTCTGGACCAAGGTTGACCTGCCGTAGATCTAGATTTGGCTTGGGTACCAGGAAGTACTTTGAATAGAACCCTCCGTCAGAGCGTGGGAGCCCTTGTGCAATAGAGTCTAAATCCCTAGGCCCAGAGAGCTGTTGGGCTGAGGATCTGATACTGGTGTTAGAACTATGCCCTAAAAGGAGGGTGGTTTTCTGGTAGTATCTGGTTAGCACTCTGAGGAGCGCCTCATTTTAATAAAAGGCTATATATATGTATAGCCTTTTATTATCATGACTGTTATGTAAAAATGCACTTTGAGATTTTATTGTAAAACGAAAATTCTATACAAATAAAAATATCTTTAAAAATATTAATATTTATAAATTCTTTTCAAATAATTCATAAAAAGAGACACAGGTATTTGTGCCATACCATCCTATCCTAAATGTAGAAGCTCCACACCCTTTCTCTTGTTCAATTGGCTACTGGCAGCATTCGTCAATATTGCAATCGCGAAATCATACCTACAGACTGACGTCAGTGACCACCACTAATTAAACAGACACTTCTCATTTTCACAGTTGTTAATGATCTGCAACGCTAAACTTGACAGACCAGACTGTTTGCTGATAACACTGATAGCCACATCTGTTTCTGCACAAGGGATACAGTATACAGATGTCAAGAATATGCCACAAAGTATCCAGACGCAATTATCATCCCTCAGTTGTTTCAAGTTTTCAGGAGAAAATGAGATAAATTGTAATGAGCCACAGGCATATTCATAGCAGTAATGCCCAACAGTAATTGAGCAGTCTTTTCTAGGCAAAAAATTAGTTTTTTATCAATATAATTTACAATATCAACCACATACATAGTGTAATCACACAACGACAGTGTGTAAAAGATAACACTTTTCCAATTACATTCACAAAACCTTTAAAAAAGCAGTATTTCATCAGACCACGTTAATTACATTGTCAACATAAATAGAAATTTATGAGAAAAATGTTTGTGACATGTAAACACAATGGATCTTATATCAAGAACAAAATTACATTGGGCATTCTTCACTAGGCTGGGTAAATGCCAGAAAATCCTAATCGTAAAAATCAAATCTATAAATATATCTGTAGATATTTCAGTGCCGGCCTAATTTAATTAACTTAATTGAATTAATAATTTAATGAATTAAGTTAATTACCTTCTAACTATATCCTTATACATCTTTAAAGAAGCAACCCCAACACACTGAATATGTAGGACCTACCCCATCTTAGGAAAAAATATCTACAATTTGTGCAATCAAGAGTCTCACATGCTCAAAAACCACCCGGATTCATCCGAAGCCATGTTTTGAACTCTTTGCTGTGTCTCGCCTGTCATTCACCGATGCAGTCATCAGAGGCAATGAGCTGCAGTGGGAGGGGCTTTTCTTAAGGGCAGAATTATATTAGCTTTCAGGGGTTTACCCTTTTCGTGGCCACAAGTGCCGGCACCAAAAACTTCCCTTCAGAGATTAAATTTGGTGCAGAGACAGGTGGCGGCAGGAAAGGAGCACATTTTATTGAAAAAGACCTATTGGGAGTGATATTAGCCAGAACACAGAACCTTTGAAAAGGAGGAATGCAGCATCTTCATTCAGCCATTTTTCAGTGCTAATGTGTCAGATCAATAGGACTGAAATCTTTTTATAAAGGCAGTGAAAAAAAGAGGAAACCACCTATTGGTGGCCGAGAAGCTGCCAGTCACGGCCTTTTGAATGAGAACAAATATATATATTTGTTATATTATTTTGTTATATATTATTTCATCCCCACACCGCATACCAACCCATGGCTTCAAGATGTGCTACATACACAGTGTGTTTTTGCATTAGAAAGGACTTGTATAGAACGCTTTTGTACAGGTTTCTCAGACCCCTACTTTAAACATGCAGAACCAAGCGTCCTGTGCACAACTCATTCAACAGGATCAGGATGAAAAATGTTAGCAGGTTTACGGGACAAGAGTGCAGGGTTTCACAGGCAAAATTAATCAGTCAATCACAAGCCACCTTGGATTAAATCCAATAAAACCGGCTGAAAGGTGAACATTGTGACAAGACTTTACTGTCCTATACAGCCAGAAAGCATTCATCAGATCCAATAAGCGGCAAAAGACAAAAAATCTGGGTTTTTCATCTAGAGTATTTTTCCCCGTAAAGGTTTATTGTCTCCACAGCTGCTATGCTAAGAGGAAATAAAAATTAAACAGTACAGCTCTGTAACGGTTCAACACATGTGTATATGAACTGAAATGTTTAAACCAGTGTGCAAACCATAGTATGCAAAACCATAGTGCAAACTAACATACAACTCAAAAATAACGGAATATCTTTGAGGGGACGCCCGATTATAAGTTCCAGCATGATGGAAAAGAGATCAAAACATCAATAAAATAATTTATCTTCAGAATTACTATTGCTGGCCGTTTGTATCATTGAGTTCATTCTGCAAAGGCAGAAACTTGTCAGTTCAAACACTTCCTCCAATTGGGCTCCTTAAAGAATAATCAGTGAGCATCTAAAACCACAGAGGAAACATACAGACTCGCCTGATTTTTCAACAAGAATAAATATTATACTCAAGAGTGGTTGTCAAATCACTTTCCAGTTAAGTCAGCAGAATGTTTCACAGGCAATTTACAACAAATAAAATACATATAACCTACAAAATATATATGTAGGGCAATGGACCACAGAGACCCTGAAACTACATATCCTCAGTGCCTGCTTAATAACAATAAATCAACATTGAAGATAAAACTAAATAATAAAAATCAATCTTTTGGCCTGTGGTTTGTGCTAAAATTTAACAACAAATTATTACATGCATCTTGATTTCTAACTTAGTTAAAAGCTATAAATTGGAAGCCTTTTTACTTAACGGGTACAGTGTTTTGGTTTCATAGAATACCTTGTCTACTTTTTTGCATACATAATTTGGTACTGGTTTCTTTTATGTTGTCCGATGCTAACAATAGGTTTTTCCCTTTAAGCTTGCATATGTTAGTGCTACCTGGAGTGGGAAAATCCACCTCCTGGTTAAGACTGTTCACCAGGCCCACAGGCATCACACACATTTCCAGCAGACCTCTGGCTACGGCGGGTGAGGGGCACAGGCTTAGTCGAACAATTGCAATTCCATGCACGCTTCTCCTAATGCTAATCCATGCATCATTCTGGATAGATGACTCTGAGCCTATTACTGTTATACTCAATGTCCTTGCAGACACATAAGCCTTTTTTCATGCAAGCAAGATGCAACAGGCAGAACTGGCATCCGAATAGCAAGCTTGGGAAATGTCAGGGTGTGAATGGATCATAAAAAAAAATTATAAAATGAAACCTCCTAATAAGTAAAAAAGTCTCTATGACAGGCCACAGTAAAGCACTGTACATATGTTGACGTATGTAGACGTATATTGCATCTGAACATACGGCATCTTTTATTTGAGAGGCAGGCGAGAGGTGTTCCCTTGTTTCAGGCGTGATGATGTGATCTTACCAGACTTGTTGCATACTTCATTTCAGGTATTTCTCACTGAAATCCCTAGAAAGCCAAACTATTGATTTTTAGGAATTTTCTCTTCCAGTTCCACACTAAAGAAATAGACGCTAGACGAACCATTCAAGTCAGTAGCACAAGACATTCACATCCTCAAAAGTGCACTCACAGCACTCTCTTTTGGTTGTCCCTGGCATTTGAAAAAAAGCTCTTTTTTTTCCCTTTACACTCCCGTAAGAAAGGGGAGGAAGACGAAGCGACAGGGAGATTGTATTGCCATTATCATCTTTATCTTAGAAACAGGGTCCCAGAGTCATCCCGTCACTGACCGGAGGGGCCTTTAAACAATGGAGATGCCGTGAAATGCTCCCCGGGGTTGACGCTACCCGTGACCCGACCACCACAGCTTCTGACCCAGTCCTCCTGTAAGCACTGATGGGGGCTGACACAACCCCTCTGTCCCACCTCCAATGGTGCGCCAATGGGGAGGGGGCTAGCAGTAAAGGGACATCCGGCTGCGTCTCATGGCCTCACTGATCAGGTAGGCCGGGCTCACCTCCGGCTCCTCCTTCATCACCACAATGTTCTGCCACTCGCCGCACTGACTGGACCGTTTGATGGTGTCCACTACGCAGAGGGCATAGAGGCAGTCCTCGAAGGTGGCTGCCATGGTGAGGGGTCGGCCGTCCCATGTGCGACGGTCCTCCTGGCCCTGGAAGGCCTGCCGCACAGCCTGTACCATGCGTACGGTGCCGGCAAGGTACGGGGCGGGGATGTCACTAAAGGCCTTCGCTGGCAGGGGGGCAACGCCTCCCAGTGGCGTGTTGTCCTTCAGCAGCAGCTCCCGGCCAGCAGGGCCGCTGTTCTTCTGACCGTACAGATCTGCGCCACAGACAGTCAGCCGCCCGGCCGCCCCCACCACAGCCACTTCCTGCTGGAACTCGCCGGGCACATTGAAGTTGAGTGTCACAGTGCAACAGGCACCCCGCTCCAGCACCATCTGAAAGGTGCAGAAGTCATCGCTGGTGATCTGGCGCACGCCCCGGATGTGGTCCGTCTGCTTGACGAAGGTGCGCAGGAAGCCGTGCACTTTGGCGGCCCTCTGGCTGGTGAGGAAGGCTAGCAAGTCAATGAGGTAGCTGCCCACCGAGTGCAGGCCACCGCCACCCATGAGGTCGTCACAGCTCCAGTTGTACTTCTTGCCCAGCAGGCTGCCGCCATGCACCTGCGCCTCACACACCAGCAGCTCGCCCACGTAGCCCTCCTCCACCAGCTCTTTCATCCGCACGAACGCTGGCAGGAAGCGCAGCACGTTTCCCATTATGCTCAGCAGCTTGGGGTAGTACTGAGCCGCCGACATCATACGGAAGGCATCCACAGGGGTGGCGGTCCGGTCACAGATGACGTTCTTACCGATGCCTGAGGGGGGACAGAGGCAAAAGCGGATTGGTGAGTTTATCAACTTACAGTGACAATACGGCTATTTACCTTAACCCTTTAACGTTCTGCTCAACAGTTTGGTAGAGCAAAGACATCATTTTTTTCAACAAATCTCTTCTAAAATTTTAACATGATCCTGAACTACTCGTTTTTGCTAAATAACTACTCTCAATTGACACTTTTTAATAGTTGGTACTAAACAGGGAAAGAGATGCTGATATTGAGGTTAAAGTCCACACAAAAACTCTTACTCAGTCATTGAAGTTATTTGTTCAACACACAACGATTCTATGAATTTGCTTCAATACAAACTGATAAATACAATGTCGCAAAATTTTATTTCCAAAATCTTGGAACAGACTAAGTTTTAACAAGTAAGCTTTACAACAACTTCAAATACAATCCTCCAGAAATTCCAAATCCAACAATATCTGTTACAAAGTAAGGCCCAATAGATGAACATACCAGTTTTCAGTACTATAGCTCCAAACAGTATACTGAGTCTGAGACAACCTTTGTAGTTAAGAAAAAGAAAGAAAAAAAAACACTTTTAAGAAAAAGAAGGCAGAAAGATTTGTAGCGCCATATCATTGGGGAGAGTGCCTCGGACACCAAGCCCAGCCAAGGGTTGAGTAGAGATTTCCTTTTTAGCAGCCTGGCCTGTAAAGAACCCATAGCTAACCATGCCATGGTCATGACCAGGTATACGTTCCATACAGTGCCGTGAAAAAATATTTGCCCCATTCCTGATTTCTTAGTTTTTTGCATATTTGTCACAATTAAATGTTGCAGATCATCAAACAAATTTTAATATTAGACAAAGATAACCTGAGGAAATACAAAATACAGTTTTTAAATGATGATTTCATTTATTAAGGGAAAAAAGCTATCCAAACCTACCTGGCCCTATGTGAAAAAGTAATTGCCCCCTAAACCTAATAACTGGTTGTGCCAACAACTGGAATCAAGAATTTGCGATAACTAGTCATGAGTCTTTCACATAGCTGTGAAGGAATTTTGGCCCACTCTTCTTTGCAGAATTGTTTTAATTCAGCCACATTGGAGGGTTTAAGGTCATGCCACAGCAATTCAATCTGATTTAAGTCCGGACTTTGACTAGGCCACTCCAAAACCTTTATTTTTGAGGTGTTTGAGGTGGAATTGCTGGTGTGTTTCGGATCATTGTCCTGCTGCATAACCCAAGTGCGTTTGAGCTTGAGGTCACAAACTGATGGCTGGACATTCTCCTTCAGGATTTTCTGGTAGAGAGCAGAATTCATGGTTCCATCAATTACAGCAAGTCGTCCAGGTCCTGAAGCTGCAAAGCAGCCCCAGACCATCACACTACCACCACCAAGTTTGACTGTTGGTATGATGTTCTTTTTATGAAATGCTGTGTTAGTTTTTACGCCAGATGTAACGGGACTCACACCTTCCAAAAAGTTCAACTTTTGTCTCGTCAGTCCACAGAATATTTGCCCAAAAGTCTTGGGGATCATCAAGATGTTTTTTGGCAAATCTGAGACGAGCCTTTGTATTCTTTTTGGTCAGCAGTGGCTTTCGCCTTGGAACCCTCCCATGGATCCCATTTTTGTCCAGTCTCTTTCTTATGGTTTAATCATGAATACTGACCTTAACTGTTGCAAGTGAGGCCTTCAGTTCTTTAGATGTTGTTCTGGGTTCTTTTATGACCTCCTGGATGAGTCGCCGATGCGCTCTTAGAGTAATTTTGGTAGGCCAGCCACTCCTGGGAAGGTTCACCACTTTTCCAAGTTTTCTCCATTTGTGGATAATGGCTCTCACCGTGGTTCGTTGGAGTCCCAAAGCCTAAGAAATTTCCAGACTGATACATGTCAATGACTTTGTTTCTCATCTGTTCTTGAATTTCTTTAGATTGAGGCATGATGTGCTGCTTTTTGAGATCTTTTAGTCTACTTCACTTTGTCAGACAGGTTCTATTTAAGTGATTTCTTGATTCAACAGGTCTGGCAGTAATCAGGACTAAGTGCGGCTAGTGAAATTGAACTAAATTTTCCAAATAATGTGGTTAATCACAGTTCATTCCTGATTTAACAAGGGGGGGCAAAAATGCCTTGTTGATGACAGAGGTCAGAGGACAATGGCCAGACAGGTTCAAGCTGATAGAAAGGCAACAGTAACTCAAATAACCACTCGTTAGAACCAAGGTATGCAGAAGAGCATCTCTGAACGCACAACACATCGAACCTTGAAGCATATGAGCTACAGCGGCAGAAGACCACACCGGGTGCCACTTCTGTCAGCTAAGAAGAGGAAACAGAGGCTTCAATTTGCACTGACTCAATAAAAGATTGGAAAAACGTTGCCTTGCCTGTTGAATCTCAATTTCTGCTGCAACATTCAGATGGTAGGTTCAAAATTTGACATAAACAACATGAAAGCATGGATCCATCGTGCCTTGTATCAACAGTTCAGGCTGGTGGTGGTGTTGTAATGTTGTGGGGCAACTGTGTGATGCTATCATTTCAATATGGACCAAAATCTCGGAGGAATGTTTCCAGCAGTTTGTTGAATCTATGCCACGAAGAATTCAGGCAGTTCTGAAGGCAAAAGGGGCTCCAACCCCGTACTAGCAAGGTATACCTAATAAAGTGGCCGATGAGTGTACAGTATATTAAACAGAAGTGTCTGCTATCTCATATAAAAATTGCTATATGAGACAATTGTTGTTTGTGCTTTGAACTATAAGATATCACTTCATTATATTGTAGCTTTTGGGTAAGCACGATTAAGGAGACTCAAACAAACAAACAAGGGACAGCTTTGTATAAAGTCAGTTCCACTTTTCTCAGTGTACTATGACTATGGATCAGAATTAATGAGTCAGCATGCGGCCCTGAAGCAAAGACTGCAAGCACGTGCAAGGTTCAGTCCAGAAGGGGTGGTGAGTGGGAAGCCCCCATGATTTCTCTCTTTCTTCCCTGTTATTGGCACCCCAGGAGTGAATCACAGCTGTCCAGAATATAACAAGTCAGTATTCTCCACAGATGTAGAACTAGATTTGAAGGAGGGTGGAGAGATATTTTTTTTTAAAAACTCTACGGCGTTCGTAAATAAGCGTTTCACACATTCACAGTTCAGTGCATTTACCATTGGATAGACAAACATGAGCTCTCCTCACCTAAGTTCTTTCACTGCCTTTCTTGTATTTCCAGAAAAGCCCACACAGGTCCCAAAATAAATAATTCATCTGCAAGGCAGCCAGTAAGACTATAGAGCGTTTGAGTCTGTCCCAAGGGCATCAGTTATTACACAAGACTGACATTTAGGAAGAAATCTTTGAAGTGAACCCTCCTTTGGAGACTCCACTCTTTCATATTGAGACACAGAAATGTTTATTTATGAAGCTGAATGTCAATGGGGCACATTTCGAGAAGGACTGGACACTAGCGTAGACTGGGGCTATCATAATTTTGTAAAAAGACATTTCTTATGATGATTCTTTTATGTCCTTAAGTGTCTCTCCTATTTAATAATTTAAAAATCAAAACCAGTTCATGCATGTTTTTAACTTGATAAAGGAATCACGGGCTGAGATGAAGGACATTGATCGTCCTCAATGTGGCCAGATGAATATTCTGTAACTATATATACCAAGCTAGTTTTGTTGATTCATAAAATCAATTTAATTGAAGCACCCCACTGAGCTAGGCTTGTCTATTAATCTTGTAAATTGCCTATAGATTTACCCTCGGGAAACAGTTTTGATGATAGTTACAGCATCTGCTTGAGTGTATAAAAAAAAAAAAACGCATAGAAACTAAACTGCATGATCTCTCAGATCTTAAGATAAATTCATTATTGTTCATCATATTCCCCCGGGATGGGACTGAATCATTAAAGGATACAGCCAACTTGCACCACTTTCGGAAGCATTTCCAGAACATAAAACCTGGAAGCGAAATTTGATTCGTGCATCAGCATGAAACGGAAAGCTACAATAGAATTTTAAAGACCTGATCTAGGCTTGTTCAATTAGTTAATTTCCTTCTATTTATGTACATCTGTACTGTGATTGAATGCAGGACAATTCGTACTGTGGTGTCCATGGAACACAAACAACTTCTAACTCCCTCCAAGAAGCTCATTAATCACGTCATGACAAAGTGCTATTTCTCTCTGTTTAATCAGCAGGGCTAGGAAACTAATGGCAATCAAAATTAAGATAATTAACATTTTTTTGGTTGCATTTTTACTTTTCTCCAATGTATAATCACATGTATAAGCACTTAATTGCATCAAAGGAATAAGATCTTACCAGCATTACTAAGAGGCATCCAGTCTAAATGGTGCATTGGAACATATTGAAGATAAAAAATGCACTTAGCCATGGGCGTAATTATTAATCAATCAACATTAAGTCAGCATCTGCAGCCCTGGAGATGACCCCCTTCGTTCATTCCAAGTCTCAGCTCTCTGCTCCACTAGACGGCGAGTCCTATAGGAATTAGAGACTTTTCTAGGCCTGAGGTTTCTGCTCAGCTGTTAGTGAGTTCCGGTCTTTAGTGGACGGCAACAGGCCGAAATCAACCGTGTACTGTTTATTACAGAGTGACAATGACAACAGTGTAAAGAAGTCAAGAGTCAATGAGCTTGTCACTTTACAGTAACGTTTTGAATGTAATGAATCAGTGCTTTAAACGGGTTCAGCATACATTAATATTGGTTAATGTTAATTGGTTAATAGTATTTCATACCAAAGTATTTTACTACCAATTTTAAATGTGTGATATACATCATCATTTAAAAAGGTAATGTCACAGGTATAAAAACATTTTTTTTTAAACCCCCAAAAAACTACTAGCCACTACTAACTATCTAAATTAATTAGATCTAAAAAACAGACATTTTTTGCCCCCCCGTGAGTCTTTGGGTGTAAGTCTCTACTAGCTTTGCACATCTGGATCCTGCAAGTTCTAACCATTCTTCAAGGCAAAATTGCTCTGTCTGGTTGGATGGGGACCATTGGTGAATAGCAAAGTCCAAACCTCGGATTGAAACAAACAATGATCTCTGGTTCTTCCCACCCTGCATCGCTCACTCACCCCCTCACCTCGCAGGGGGAGGAGCAAGTCTCTGGCCGAACTAAGAACCTTTGTTGGAAACCACAGTGAGGTAACTGACCAACCTTGTGCATTTCTGGGCCGAAGAGCAAAGAGACTGCTGTGCAGATGGGGCCAGAGCAAAGTGCCCTGCAGCTCCTTTGTTTCGTCACAGCCCTTGGGGGAGTCCACAATAAACGGCTGACCTGAATAAAACATGCATCCGGATAAATACACAACCATCGTTTACCTCCTCCAGAAACAAAACAGAGGAGGTTTCACTGTTTTTTTTTCCAACTCCTCCGTGTGCAAGAGTAATTTCTTGCAGTAGGCATTCCTCACAGTTTACCGCTCAGCAGATTCCAAGGGAGGCAGGCAGAGCATCAAGGTCAATGTGAATTAGTAGTGGGTGCTAACACCGGTGTGATTTAGCGGCATTGTTATGACACAGGCCCGACCTGGTTCCTCACAAGCTTGCTGTTCTGTGAAAATGATTTCATAAGACACACATCACAGAATGCTGGAAGCATGTCAAAGGTTAAAAAAATCCAGTGGAGGATTGTGTGCACATTCCTGAATGTATATATATACACACACACACACACACACACACACACATTCACACACAAAAAAGGAGGCAGGAGACAGTATCTGGGATTGAATTACAGGCCCGCCTCTGGCAAGCCATCCCAACCCACACTGCACTATTGATCTAAACCCAGCCACAGCAACAAAGAAACTGACAGAAAGATGCACTCCAGCACACAGAGATATGCCTAACATTTCGCAACCGCACAGATTGATTGTGCAGGTTACCACTATCATTATAAATAACATAAATAATATGTTTTATTTATTTATTGAGTGCCTACATGGTTGAAGTAGGGAAAAAAAGATAAATACACTGTATATGAAAGCATAAAAGAACCATCATAGACATTAACTACGGTACTGTACCGTATTTAGGGAAAATGTCACATTTCGTGTTACTCACGAAATGTCATCCAGCCACAACAATTTAGTAGTGAGTAAGTGGTCGGCATTAAATGCATGGACACTCCTCTCAAACAAGGCATGTGCACCATGCATACATCTGTGCATGAGCGATATGGACAACACTGAACAGACAGAACGACTGATTATCCAGCAAACAAAAGAGACTGCAAGCTGACAACAGAGCAGTGCTCTAATAA
Source organism: Hiodon alosoides (assembly GCA_025775065.1). Taxonomy (NCBI): domain Eukaryota; kingdom Metazoa; phylum Chordata; class Actinopteri; order Hiodontiformes; family Hiodontidae; genus Hiodon; species Hiodon alosoides. The sequence goes on from JAOYSI010059869.1 coordinate 41,680, forward strand.
TTTTCACTGAACCCAAAGATAAAAGCAATGTTTTTCAGCTCGTTATTAATGAGGCTAATTGAGGAATTAAACGAGGGGCTCAAAAACGATGATTAATTCTACGGTTTGCATAACCCACGCAACAAAATGGTACACTGACACCAGAGATTATAGCTGGCTTTGAGAATTGCAGCCTGCGATGTATGGCTCAACATGTAAACAACACAAAAGTCATTAATGAACATACATCAAAACAATGTGCCAAAAGACGCATGCAGGTGGGTTTAAGCTAGTACATATTTTAGTTATGTACACTAACCAAACAGACAAACTAAGAACCATTATGTCTCATCTCTGCGTTTCTTGTAGAAGCAAATGCTGGAAGGCGCCCTGAGTCGTTGTGGTGTGGCATTTCGCTGACTAATTCCCCTGAGTGGGAAAACATTAGTCTTTGAATACGGCAATGCTCTTCTGTGAAGGATAAATCCATGCAAGGAAGCAAAGTGCAATTCACCACTTGTGATAAGCAGGGCCCTCTTTCTCAGTAACTAAGGTCTTTGAGCTTTAGCTAAAGGAAAAAAGTAGTAACATTAATACATTTTATTTTCATCTTTCAAGGACAGTTATAGGACAGGATAGTAATAAAATTTATTTTTATTTAAATAATTAAAAAAAAATGTAATAATAACATTTACTTATAATCTTTTCTCTAAATGATAATCCATTTTACTATTTAATAATGCATTACCCATAACCATGGTCACTTCACATTTGATCATAGCAGAAAGCTAGCTAACATGGGTCAATTCGGTAAAACGACTAATAAGCAACAAATGATTTATTATTGACTGATTTATAACTGACTTACTGTCAAGCCATGAACAATGTTTCTCTACAATATTTTAATGCACTGGATGGTATGCTGTGAGCCCATTTGTTTAGTTTTATACTTCAATTTACTGGTTTGCATTGTTTATTCTTTTTGTTGCCAGTTCGAAACGTTTCGCCGACAGGCATATCCGTGGTGACATTTGTTTTCCGGTCTGTAATGGTAGGTTTGGACTTTGCCAAAGGTCCAAAGACAATAGAAGGTCTGCAGAGACCTTTGCATTTTTCTGTGTGCTCCGCATAGGGAGAAGTTTACCCATAGTCAAGAAAGTATTTAACTTTGTCAATATATTCATTAAATACATTCATTTTTGGTCATTGATGGACCAAATTAACTGATGGTGAAATGTGGCACGCCAGGGAGAGCCCGGTTCAGAAGCGGAAAGACACAGGGAAGCGGCGGGTTTGTTTACGCCTTTTATTTCCTTTTAGTTCAGTAAACTGAACCAAAATAGAAAACTGGAAAGTTTTCCTTTCAAGGAAAAGCAAGTTTTGCTAGTAACTTCCAAAATATACTAAACCATAATGAAGACAACTAGTGCCATTGCGTAAGCATTCCCCAGTATTGCAATGAACAATAAGCAAATATCAGACTTGGCTTTTGGACTGTATAAAACACATGTAAATAAACTCAAGTATACAAACACCAAGACAGATACACTACTGTTTAAAGGTTGCCCTAGAAAAAATAAATAATGCATTTGCATTTAAATGGGTGACCTGAAAGATTTACTTACATATACAGCTCAAGGTTGGTTTATGAGGACAATTTGGCCTCAATATCCAAGCCTCATCTTCCGCTGCGGACACAACTACAGTGGATGCCAAATGTTGCCACTCTCAAACAAAACATATACTTTTATCAGTATTCATGCTAAGCAGTCTTACCTTGCTTACCATTTCAGGCTTTTCATTCACTATGCAGCTGGATTATTACAGAGGAGAGTTTAGGTTAAGGCAATAATCTTATTTCAACTATTTACATTTCAAATTGGCAAAAGCGCAAAACAGGACAGGGGACGAGATCGGACCACTAGTGAGGACGAAACAAGATTATTTAGATTATAACGAGATGTCATTATTTAGTTTGCTTTGTCTCGCAAATGCCTGCGATTTGTTTGCAGACAGCATTGAAATGATTAGGCTTTTGAGAACCATTTAAAACAGACTCTGGGGAAGATACCGGCCCTCTGAGGGGAAATCTCCGGGAATCTAGGGTTTTGCCTGATTTCTGTTCCAACTTGTCTCTTAATTGCTTAATTGAATTCATTATTTTTTAATAAAAATCGGTTGCTAATTGGAAGGTAACTCATGCAGCGCTTGTGGACCAGGGTTGGCTATAGGTTGATGCATAGTAATCTTAGAAACCATGACTACATTTTTAAACCATGTGCCGGTGTCCAACATGCAGTAGTGCACAGATCATTCACACATCCCTTCCATCCCCATCCCTAACTTTAAGAGCAGTAAAGGTCCAATGCAAGTGCTCAGTACAAAATCAGCAGTCTCGATTTGTCACCTTGTTAAACGCTAAGTCCTATTAGGGCAATGCACAGTCCCCTTCCTTACGCTTACAACTAAATGGATGCTAATTGCTGATTTTTTTTTAAGAGTAGTTAACAGGTTATTGAATGGACATTGTGGCAGGGAAGCAGTGTCCCGCATTAAAAGACCAGCCAACCTGACATTACAGACCATCCTGCTGATTTCCAATCCTCAGCTAGTTGATGCGTACCGCTGGAAGCAATGGTCTAATCAGCAAGAGCATAAAAGGCTGCTGGTTGCTTTTGTAGGGGAGCTGAGAGAAGGTGGATGGCCGGGGAATTTGGCAGACATACTGACAACTTTAAGATTTCAATTTAACCAGGCCCTTCATCATTATCTGTTGCATTCTTCTAATGTTGCCTGCTCTTTATCATTCAGAATCTTAATGCTAGCATTGCACTATTGTTATACAATAGCCCACCTCATCTTGAGACGACATGCGGAGATGTATACACTGCACCGAGGAGATAGAGGTTTCAAAGGGCCGAGCTGCAGGACCTGCATGACTGACTGACTGCTGCTTGTCAGTGGGTGCCTGGAGATTAACACAGCCCATCCAGAACGGATGCAGGGACAAAGGAGTGGCCTGCAAAGAGCCGCCTTCGCACACAAGCAGCTGTGTGTGTAAGCATGACTCAGAGCAGGGGTGGGGATGTTAGCTGGCATGTAACAGGGCAGTAAAGTGAAATAAACATACTATAGCCGTATATGTTTCTGACCTATAAAATAAAAGCCCTGAAGATCCCCTTTACTCACCTTTGAATGATATCCAATCTATAATTTATAAACCCCAGGGTTATAAAATGCGAGTGAATGAGGAAATGATAGTAGTTACATAAACAGATGTTACTGGCTGCAACTCATTTGCTGGAAGAGGTGTGGTACACAACAGGTTATGGCTACCATAGTCTTCACGTTCCCATTACAGGACCTTTAATTCGGAGAGGACTTTCTGTCTCTTCCTTAGACCCGTCTAAGGTCGGCAATTATATACTTAAAAAAACACACCAGCAAGTGTTGTCCACTCAACCATCAGTTAATATTCAGGATTATATCTACTACATCTATCGTACCCCATCACTGAAGGTGATATAACGGTTTAAACATTATAATTGAACTGACTGTCTAAAGATATAAATACTAGCGAGTCCCAAGAATAGATCTAAACACTATCATACAGAAACCGGCTGCGGAATGTATTTATCTAGCCAGATTCAAACTGTTGCAGCCGCAATCAGGTTAAATACATGAGCACATCTATGTGATCAAAGGGTGGTTTGAATGCCACCTATACTTTAACATATCGATTAAGATGCTCTGCCTTGTCCATCGGGAGAAAGAAAAAACTTCTCAGTTCAACAGGAGGCCATGGAAACAAACGTTCAAATTGGCCAGAGCAACAAGCATCGTCAAAATGCACTGAACAACCTTATCCTTACCGCCGGGGCAACCTCAGACCTCATCGAAAACCCTCGGTAAAAAAGGAAGACACCAGTGCTGCTGAAAACTACGTCACCTGTTTTCACCTAGGGATGCCTTCCAACCATGCGTGCTACAGAGTCAGCTCATTCTGAACTCACGGCTGTCATAAACTATTTTGTCATGTCAGTTAGAGGGAGGGCACTAATGTCACACAGTCAGGTGATAAATATAAAACTGCCTTAAAACCTGTTTAGTGCCTAAAACATAATTAAACCAAGAAACTTCATAACTATGGGTCAATTTTCTAATTGCATGTGGTTTCAATATTTTTTGACAAACCAACATTTGGTACATATGAACAGGGTATGTATGGCTGTCAGTATGCAGCTTCAAGCATACAGGATAAAGCAGGAGTAAGAATCCCATTGCAAACCAAGTGTTTGCACACATGCACACATTTATTAGATCACCATCTAGCTTTATGTCAGTGTAACTTTGCAATTTAGTTAGCAATTGACCCTTCATTAAGCCAAGCCCAGAATAGGCAAGCTGGCCAATCACAGCGCAGTATAGGACTAGCTCTAACTGAGGTCTGACACTTTCATGGCGGCATCCATTGACTCCGATGCAAAAATTCAAAATTTTCTTCATTTTCTAGCTTTTTTGCTGACTTTTTCCAAGATATGATCAAACGCTGTTCCTGGGGCAGTTGTAATAGTGACAATCGCTACGCGGACAGTTTGAAAGGAGAAGTACGATTTATTCCCTTTCCAAAACCTAATCCAAATCCAGAAAAATGTAGGTGGTGGAGCTATGTGGATGTCCTCATACCCAGCTGAACCCCTCAAAGATCGACAGGCACCGCTTTGTCTGCTCCAAATGGATGAATCCGATATGATGGGCGCAGAAATCTGCAGAGTAATGTTGTTATGGCACACTACAGGTTCCTAATGTAATGTTAGTTAGCTAACGCTAGCTAACTTACTACTGAATGTAATGTTATATAGGCCTACAGCTTGATTGTAATGATTGTAATAGTGAATAGAGACGTACCCAGCTTTACAGGAACAGTGTTGATCCTTAATATTGTTGTCCTCTGACCCAATTATCGGTAGGCTTTAGCTTCTATCTTTATTTTCAGTCAGCTTGAGTCAGTTTGACAGCCTAAATATAACCTTCAAATGCATAATGCAACCCCTTCTGTCTGGTTCTTTCCGAAATTGCTTTTTTCCAAAAATTTGACAATATTTCTCCAGGGAGTTATAGACAGTAGCAGCTTGTCGGACTTAGCAACAGTAACTAAGGGGGCGTGGCTTCGCGAAGGGTCAACTGGGACAGAGAATACACACACCAAAGTTGGTGTCATTCAGACTTAGAGCTCATGAAGATTCTAAAGGTTTTTCATAAAATTCCAAATGGCGGAAAATCCATCGCAACTGACTTTAATGGCCCAGGAGACTTGCTTTGGTGACGCTGGTCAACTCCTTCAGAAGTTAGTCGTTTACCTGCTTGCTACAGCGCCACCACGTGACCAAGCGGCGCCATATGGTTTTTAAGTTTCTGTAAATTCAGATACCTGCTTACTTTGGTGAATTCTGCATTTAGGTTGTGTTTGCTTTCAAGGGTAGGAAAATCATTAAAACATTTTTTTTTTATTAGCTCCACTACTAGGACCACTAAATATTTTCTGAAATGTACGATGTGGCAAAATTAAGTCCTCCCTGCGAGAGCCCTTTTTGCAATTCAGAAATGGAATAAAGGCAATTTCACACAACCCTGAGACCAGGCCCTTTTTAGGCTTGAATTAGCATGTAAATGCTTGTCTAAAAGCTTAAAATGAAGGGCCTGGAAACTGGAGAAAAAAAACAAAAAAAACAGCGACAGCATTCACAAAAAGCATGGGAATTGCAACACCTCTCTAAAAAGTCTCTTGGAAGTCGTGCCCATTCTAAAGAACCTTGAAAGAAAATGAAAAAAATAAAGGGAAAAGGGAAGTTCATAAAACGGAATTGCAGAAATCTCGTACCCTTCAACGTCTGTGTGAAGCATAGCACTCGACCCTCTGAACACCATCATTGGGCAAAGTGAAGTCATCCCGGGTTGCCTCACCTTCTCCGGTTCTGTACTTGTCATTGGTTTCCAGCCTATCCTGGAGCCAACCCCGTCATTGACAAGACGACTCATTCACACTTTATGGGCAAGCTCATTCCTTTGACTCTGCTGCTGTCATTGCTCTACACAAACGCTCTGTGTTTCTTTCCAAGCCAACAGGAATATGAGAGTAAATGACATGCAGCTCTCGGGTTGGGTGAACCTCAAGGTTAGGGAGAGCCAACGCTGACTGAACGACTGTGCTTCCTCTTTGTCATGGGTTGATGCATACAAGTGACATCCTGGACATGGTGAAGGACAACCACAGAGATAAACGGGAAACCCAAACCGTACCACTTGAAGGCCCAGAGAGAACAAACATCCACATCTCTGACAGTTCTCCCCAGAAGCATTGACCTCCTAAATAACAGCCCTTTCCATATTCAAATTTGGAGTTCATGACGGGTCAGCCTACCGTGTTTAGACAGAGCAATAATTAGACGCGGCTATTCTTACTGTTACTATTCTTAGCGGAATAGAGAAACGGTTCGTCCCCTCACAGCAGCAGAAACCTGACTGTTAATCTCCCTTACGCACTGCCGCCTGAACAGCGAATGGAGGGCTCTCATAACAGTCAACTGCATCAAATGGAGCTGATAAGAAAAGTAGGCTGAAACAGGGAGGATAGTATAACCAGACCCTTTATCTGGACATTAAGGGTGTTTTCTGAACTCTGAAAGAACTTTTATTCATTCTCTATCATGGCACTGCTCCTAGGTAAAGCTGTTGCTATTGCATCTCTGTGAAATACCAAATAATGGGAAGGGACGGCTATACAGGATACCCCCAGACAATCACAGTTCATATTATTAATATGTGGCTAATTAAGCAAGCAGTGAAGTAAACTACCTTTGTGTTGTGCTTAGGCAGGATCTATTAGTATGCACGGTATTCTGCACATGTTGTGTTGTCGATGATGATCGAGCTGTTAATTCGCTTTGCTATCAACCTCATGCAGGGTATTCAAGACCATAATATGGTGTCCAGGATTCAAGTCCAGGTCCAATACTGTTGCCTACACTTTAGCCACTCCAGGGTGACGTTACGAAGCCAGTGTAAGATAAATACACTTGCATTGGATTCTTCTTAACATTTTAGGATTAGCTCTGAAACACTTCGCACAATACGTCCCCAGTCCTCGACACAGACGCCACTTGCTGTGGTTCAACTGTTGTTGGAGCTTCTACTGTGGGGGCTTCTTTTCCCCGCAGTATTTGCTCACACAGAACACAGGATGTGAGGAAAACCTTCAGACATTTCTGTGTATTGATACCGGGGGCACTTCCCATGTGTGCTATCCAAGGTAATAATTGATGGGCTGACTGAAATTCAGTATTCCCAAACAAATCCTGTCTGTTGACTTAAACCCTCTACCCTGTACCACATGAGGCAGAAGGAAGGGCATCCAAGGGGGGCTGATTGGATCCTAAATGCAAATTATATTCTAGGGTAAAACCTGGAGAGAATGGCTTAATTCCTCAATGAAGAAATTATAAATTTGCTTCCACTAGTAGAAATGCACAGACACAAATAAAGGAAAAGCTTGCAAAACCTAGCCGTGCTGGCTCCTTGCAGCACTGACATCTCTCTCATTGTAGACCTCGAGAAGCTAACCCAGCTAGACAGGCACAACTCTTATCATGTGACTGGGTTTCGTCACTGGCACAAGGCTAAGGAACCTGCTGTTGGGTGGTTTCTGTTCCAAGGGCCAACGTCACCCTTCGCGGTTTTAGGTGTAAGTCAGGCTAGGAAGTAGGCCATGAGATCAACATTCCAAAGCTGCTCTTAAGAATGAACCACACCAAGTTGCATTGCTGAGGCACCACTGACTGCTTTCACTGGTTCTCAATTCTGTACTGCCCCATTCTGAATAAAGGCTGCAGCCGTTCAACAGCTCAGAGGAGCAAGGTGGAAGAACAAGAATCAACAGTTTTGTAGCCCTCAAGAATAAACTGGTAGAAAATTGTATAGACTTTGAATTGAAATTTAGATTACTAGACACTTATTTTAGACACTTACCAAACCCTGTAAAAGGTATTTGCAACCAGCTACAACCTTTTCTAATGGTGGGCTGAAGGACTGATTGATTTGTTTACTACACCACCTATACACAATATTTCCAATGTTGTATTTCTGAGGAAATCCCTAATACATTTTCGTGTATGCAAGGCTGATTATTCACAGTATGTAAGAAGACTTCCCAAAAAACAGCAGCAAAGGTGACAGAAACACACTACCGTATGGATAACAATATGTCCTGGGTAAAAAAGACTCCAGGAACCAAGCCCCAAGGCCGCACACATTAACTCTCATGTACTTATTTTCAGTTCAGACAGCAGTTCAACTCATTTGCGCCATTTGGCACATTATCTTAAAGCTGCCTTTCAGTCACATGACAAATCATTCATGATTTTAAAAATAAATAAATAAAATGCAAGAAAAAAAAAGTTCTGTATATCCCTCAAAACCCTTAATCTGGTCACAAGGTCAATAAAGCCCCCCCCCCCCCACCCCATCTCTTCAGACACCGCCAGCCCTGACAGGCACTATGCGCTAAGAAAGCTTTTCTAAAAAACATTTGAGAGTGATTAAACCACACCCCCCAAAAACCCAACTTGCCAGGCATTTCCTGGCATGGACCCTTTTTGTAGTGAGATTCTCTTCCAGTTGACAATTACCCCCCACCCCACTGTTTTCTGAAGTTGTTTCCACTGGATGGAGTCCAGGGTATCCCTCTGGTAAAAAACAATAAAAAATTTAAAAAATAAAAAGGTTCTTGTCTTTTGTCCCAAGGGAGAAACCAACAAAAAATCATTTTGAATGTTCTTACAACAGAATTTTGTTTCCTAAACAATATCATCATATGCATTTAATCTCTGATAAAATAGAGTTAATGTTTTAGCATGTATCAAATATTTTTAATTGCAAAAATACAACATAATAAGGTTGTTTCTTATTTAACAAAGGGGCAGTTTCATACAGTAATTGGCCAAACACTTTCTCAGTGTTCATGCTATAGACAAAGTGACATAATAGAATATGTCAGAAGGCATCAAAGAATATGCCAAAGTCCAAACAGGTACTGTCATCAGTAAAATCACCAATTGCAAATAGTAGCTAAAATAATTTGATGACCTGCTCACATTAGCAAAAAAGGCTTGTGTCTAGAGGAATGGATTGTATCTTGTATTCAGCTGCTGTTTTACAAATGCATGTTTATCTTTGTTCAAAATAATCAATATGAATGAGGCTGAATTAAATATTTTTGTTCTCCAAATTACATTAAGAAACCTGATTTACACGCTACGCGTTCTCACTATATTAAGGACTTAAGAGAAATCTGGATTACAAAGTAAAATGGCCATTTTGCCTCCTAGTGGCACACACCACAGGTCAAATGCCCCCACCTGGCTGGTTGTCCCACATGGGTAACCACACACCTGCTGGTTAATCAACAATGCAGAATGCCATACCTGAACACCGGTGTAGAACAGGAAATACCAAGACCTGTCATTGTTAGCCCAGCACTAAAACATGCTTTCACTTGCTGACTGGATGAGGGCTATTTTGGTCACCGGAGTGTGCTTGGCTCAGGAAATGAAAGGGGACTGATGCCCTGGTTATTTTCTCCTGTCACTAAACAGCTGCTCAAGTCAGTCTGTCCTCTGATCAAAACCAAACACTGCCAGTCAAAAGCATTCAAGGTGCAGTGCATTAATAAATAAAAAGTGAACTGTTTTAAAAAGAATAATAATTAATTAAACAAATTAATATGTCACCTCATATAGTGTTAGACAACCGATTACCATGACTGGTGTTCAGCATATACTTTCTACTTCTGTTATATTCAGATTTAACATGGGAAGGAAAGGACAATTTAGAGTTAATATTCTGCTAAACTGAACATCAGCAACCTGCCGGGATTTTAATCTGAAACTCCTCCCCCCCTTTTTTTTAGCTATTGATCTTTAGTCTATTGTGGATTGTCGTTCACATCACCTGATCTCCTTTTCACTCTCATTATCAAATGATAATTATGTCTATGAAATAGTGTTATGAAAATATCTGAAAATAAAATAAAAAATAAATTAGTTTATGGAATGATACTGTGTATCATTGTTTTACATACAACATTGACAGAGATACGACGTTGCATTGATACTTTTAAACACAATCTTAATCTTAATGACTATTGAGATAAATAGCATAGTATTAAATGTATACATTTTATATACATTTATACTATTGATCTTGCCATCAAATACATGTTATTACATTTTGAATCATTAAATGTACAGTATGAATTTGTTTGGACGGCTGTTTGGGTTCGCTTCGAACGTTTTTCCTTTATTTCAGTTTAGCCCCACCCGCTCTTCATAAAGTCATACAGGGGGGTTGACTGCAAGTCGGCCCACTTGTTCTATAGAAATAAAACCAGTGCCACTGGTGAGCACAGTCACGTACAGAATCACCGAGACCGTTCAGTTTCAAGATAATGGCAAGATACTAATGAGATAACTACTCACAAATAGCCTTAGTAAGCAAACGACACCTATTGTGTGAAGATAGATACAGGTGCCTGCCGTAGAAAATGCAATAATACTTTGACAAGCCCTACCGAAGTGTTTAACGTGGAACATTTTTGTGTAAGTGCGGTTTTAAACAAGCAGGCCAAATCAGCAACGTACAGTCTAAAACTAGCGCAAAAACTCACCTAGCGTTTTGACAGCGATCTGCCTTGTGAGAGGCGGAGGTAGGTTGATGCACACCAAATCCACATCCTGATGCAGCAGGACATCGTCGATCCGATTGGTATAAAACGGCACGTTCATTTCCTTGGCCAACTCCTCGGCTTCTTCTTGTGTGCGCCCCCATAGTGCCTTGACAGCAAATCCCTCGTTCTTTAAAAGAGGAATGATCACCCTTGCGGTCAGGCTAGTACCAAACACTCCGACCCCAGGCAGCATGACTCGCGTCGCCGTGTTCACAGCCTATTACCGGGGTTCTTCGCCACCAGGCTCATACTACATCAATGCACCAGCAGCAGAGAAGCGATAATATCGATAGCATCAGGTTAGCCATCCACCTGCACAAATTGACTCAAGACCTCGCATTTTCGCATCGGTATAGCTCCTTGACCGACAGTGGATTTTACTCTGCGCGATTTCTGCTTTTAATTCCGCACCCTCAAGTACGAATCAGGGTAGAATTGTAACATTCTTAATCGTCAAGCATTTAGCTTTTAATATACACGCGTCTTAATAGAAGCCTTGACACCTTCTGTTTTCCTCCGACGCCCTGTATTATTTTGAGATCCAGGCAAAAAAATATTACGCTTAATATTTTTTTCTTCTGCGGGAGCGTGATGTTTTGAAGCAGTCTCCTTTGTTAAAGTCATAAGAGCGTTTAGTTACGAAGTGTGCAACCGGAATGTCCCCGTTTTATTATACTGCTTGTTATTGAGGTTGCAACACTGTCTTGCACTGTGTCTAATACGTCAGGCTCCCTTGCGTGCGCCCTCCCAGTTTTAACCCTATAGCTGCAGAGACTCATTTTAATTCTTACCTGTATTAACGGTTTTGTATCACCGGCGTTCTATCTGTGGCGTTGCCGCTCACCGGTCGCACAATACAATTACGGAAAAAAAGTGACAAAAATGTTTCACTTTAAAATTATATATAAACTCAATTGTGCTTTCCTTAATCTGTGTATTCTGGCGACATAGACACGGCTTTCATTTTGGCTTATTAAACACAGTATTGCAAATTATATCTATGATGGGTACAGGACTGTATTACACAGCGAAATAAATCTGCAGTTATCTTTAAGGTTTAAGAAACGTGCAGAATAAAAACGATAAACCGTTACGCGGCTTTACAAATGTAGTCGATAGAACTGAGTGCAGAGAACCCAAGAAGCAACCATGTTTTCTATTTAAGCTTTGTGATCGGGGGATTGATTGAGGGCTAAATTAAATTATTTCAGCCTTTAACTTCATTCATTGAAACAGATCACATTGACGATAAATAGCGTATATGTATATTATACTATGTTTTTATAGTATACTGAGCTTTCAAATGTGTGATAAAACGAACTGTCAGTGGGCCATCAGTGTTAGTTTAACCAATTTTACCGAAAATCTGCTTATAATAAATAATTGCCCCAGAATGAATTGACCTAGAATGAACCAGCTAGTACTGAGCAAGTACATATTTTCCCCATTAACTAATTTCATCGAAAGTTTGATAGTAAGGAAAATTACAGCGCCACCAACATGTCACCGACCTTTTCAACATAGCATCCCCAAATATAGCCTAACGAGCGTTGCCAACTCTCACAAAAGTAATATGGGACTATTCCAACGCGGGAGAGTTAGGGGCAAAACAAATTGGGCTTTACAAACATGTATACAATGCATACATACATTTTATAGACATTTATACTATTGATCTTAAATTTTTGATCCATTCCATTTTTTTAAATACAACGATCAGCCATAACATTATGACCACTGACAGGTGAAGTGCATAACACTGATAATCTGATAATAAACTGATAATAAGTTGGTGAGATATATTAGGCAGCAAGTGAACATGTGTTAGAAGCAGGGAAATTGGGCAAGTGTAAGGATCTGAGCAAATTTTGACAAGGGACCAATTGTGATGTATAGACGACTGGGTCAGAGCATCTCCAAAACTGCAGCTCTTGTGGGGTGTTCCCGGTCTGCAGTCATCAGTATCTATCAAAAGTGGTCCAAGGAAGGAAAAGCGGTGAACCGGCGACAGGGTCATGGGTGGCCAAGGCTCATTGATGCAAGTGGGGAGCGAAGGCTGGCCCATGTGGTCTGATCCAACAGACGAGCTACTGTAGCTCAAATTGCTGAAAAAAGTTAATGCTGGTTCTGATAGAAACGTGTCAGAACACACAATGCATCACAGTTTGTTGCGTATGGGGCTGCATAGCCGCAGACCAGTCAGGGTGCCCATGCTGACCCCTGGTCACTGCCGATAGCGCCTACAATGGGCACGTGAGCTTTAGAACTAGACCATGGAGCAATGGAAGAAGATGGCCTGGTCTGATGAATCACAGTTTCTTTTACATCACATGGATGGCCAGGTGCGTTTGCGTTGCTTACCTGGAGAACATATGGCACTAGGATGCACTACGGGAAAAAGGCAAGCTGGTGGAGACGGTGTAATGCTTTGGGCAATGTTCTGCTGGGAAACCTTGGGTCTTGCCATTCATGTGGATGTTACTTTGACACGTACCAACTACCTAAGCATTGTTGCAGACCATGTATGGTATTCTCTGATAGCATTGGCCTCTTTCAGCAGGAAATGGTTCAGGGATGGTTTGAGGAACACAACAACAAGTTCAAGTTGTTGACTGGGCCTCCAAATTCCCCAGATCTCAATCCAGTCGAGCATCTGTGGGATGTGCTGGACAAATAAGTCCGATCAATGGAGGCCCACCTCGCAACTTAAAGGACTTAAAGGATCTGCTGCTAATGTCTTGGTATCAGATACCATAGCACACCTTCAGAAGTCTAGTGGAGTCCATGCCTCGACGGTTCAGGGCTGTTTTGGCGGCAAAAGGAGGACCTACACAATATTAGGTAGGTGGTCATAATGTTATGACTGATCGGTGTACATCATGCCATCACAGGTTTAAAACAAAACAAAACTAATTATTACAGTTCAGCAATTTCTTGTTGTCTTCTTGTTGTCTCCCATAATGGGGCTAACAATCCTCCACTGATGCTCTGACTGGATTATAAAGCTCCCCCAGGCCGGTGTATTGAGGACACTCATAGCAGACAAGGATAATCTTAACTGTCTTTTTAGATGCCTGGCTATGGAGCATTCCCAAAAGAGCTGTGCAAGTGTGTTCTTTATATCTACATCCTTAAAGGCAGTTCTCCAAAATAGGGCTAAATGCTGTCTGTACATAAAAATTCTATCAGGGGGACACCAATGGGCAAGCATCCAATAAATTTAGTTTGGTTCGTTTTTCAGGCATTGATGTGTAGAATTTGACCGTACTTTTGCTGGTGGAAAAAATTGAGCAGATCCTCAGAAAGGACAATGTTTCTTTAGATGCCCATGAGTTCAGCAAAGCTTTGTCCCTCACTGCTCTATATGCGGGTGGCCTGTATGTCTGTGTAGGGGTTTGAAAGAAGAAGTTGCATACGATTTTCATAGATGCCCTCTTAGATCTGTGCTGATGGTAACGTTGTCCATGTACAGCACAACCTTGAGCTAACCACACTCCACAATATAATTAAATTCTCTCTAGCACCCTCTTCAGGAAGTGACGGCTCACCCTGTCAAATGCCTTCTGATCTCAACTGTACTAATGGGGACCTGTGCTCCCAGAAAGAGACATAAAGTCTCTTACATGGAGCAAGTTGTGGTTTATGGACCTCCCTGAAAATTTCCAGGAAGGTATCTATTAACCTTCCATCTGAGGGCTTCGTGGCATTCAACCCCCAATAGAATTACATGGCCACCTCCCAAACTTATGTCTATTCAGACAGTCCTGCACCTGCATTATTGTACAAATCAGATATTGTTAATCTTTAGGACCGTAGATTCTGGAAGAAGTAACGTCTACATTTCATTTTCCAAATCCCTTTTCCCAATCTTGCCAGCTTCTCCTGTTCCAAACTTACAGTCACCATGCTGTGGTCTAAAAAGTGGGTCACTTTGGTTGTACAAGGACACGTTTGCAGGCCTGGGGAGAGAAAAAAAGCCCTCTAAATTCTAGAGAATAAGTCACCAGGGGAGCTCAAACGTGTGTGTTGGTGCTGCTGGTGTCGAAGAGGGAAAAGTCTTGTATGATGGACTGCAGCTACTCACTGAACCAACTCTTCACCCACCTGGGTTGGCTGCTGTCTTCATCTCTTAATTTAATTTAAAACAACCGAGGCAGTTTTTTCTTTTGAAAATATTAAATTCACTATAATTATGGTAATGCTGTCTATTCAGAGATGTAACTGGGTTGAAGTTGAGGGATAGCAATTTATATTGCATATAAACCCATTAGTGACTGATGGCCTATAGACTGTGATTGGATTGTGATACCCCTGTTCCAAAAGGATTGCAACCGAGTCAAATAACCAATAATTAGCAGAGAGGATCTAAAAAAAAAAATGCAGCCCTTGACCGAAGTAACTATAAAACTCTCTTTGACAAACCAAAAGTCACCTATAATAAATGGACTTAGCAACATGCCTACAGCGCTGATAATGTTTCCAAAAGAGGTAAGTGTCTGTCTTCTGTATACCGGGTGAAGCACAAAAAAGGAACCCAAAAAGCCTAGTAATTCTGAGATCATCCCTCCAGCTGCTGTTAACTTCCCATTCTAATTCAAGTTTTGCTGTGAGTTGACCAATTTATATTAAAGTAATGAGTAACATAATAAGTAATAACACTTAAATGTATATGCTTAAAAAGTGTTAATTTATATCAGGCTCAATGTATACACCTGAAAATAGGCTCTTCTCTCATTTACTATGTAATAGTTTACTTGTAGCTCAATGTTTTATTATTGTAATACAACACTTTGTGACTTTGTCACGTATAGCCTACTCTCTCAGCCAATATGACACAGTCCTTGGTCTGTTAAAAAATAAAAAACAACCAAAATTTTACAAAACCATCATGAATTCATCAAGCAGGATTTGGCTAAAATACTGTGTGCAATTTGTGTGAGACTGTTAATGTTGTACTGTTTCAATCCCAAATTTACGTAGCAGTAACGGGGAAAGGATGAACTTCAGGTTTCTTGTTTGGGGCAGATTTATATCCTTTTGAGCATGAGCAGCAAAGGGCAGTGTACCCCTCTTCCAATAGGTGACGTTCAGTGAAAGCAACCACTAACGGAAAGAGAGCCCACCGCGGTCTTACAGTCTTTAGACATTTGTTTTACATGACATACAGTGCACAGCATAAATGAGTACACCTTTTATCCAAGACTTTTATCCATTTCTCAGTGAATATGAGACCAATTTGTTGCATTTTTACACAACAGTTTTATCAAACATTCATTTTCATTAACATGAGAGTGTGGTCACCTAACATCTTTAGGATAAGGAAAATAATACATTTTATTCAAATGAGGTGTTGTAAAAATGAGTACACCCTACAACAAATCCTACCAACTCTAATATTTTGTATGGCTTCCTTGATTTGAGAACAGCACCAAGTCTTCTAGACATGAACAAGTTGACGACATACAGCTAGATCTATCTTTCTCCATTCTTGAAGAACGAACTCTTCCAGATCCTGGATGCTGGATGGAGAATGACTTCAACTTGTCTTTTCAGCACTCCCCACAAGTGTTCTATTGGGTTGAGGTCTGGTGACACGCTTGGCCACTGAATCACTTTCACCCTGTTCTTCCTCAGAAATGAACCAGTGGCCTTAGCTGTCTCTTTCAGTATTTCGCAGTACATCTGTGAATTCATAATGCCACCTATGAAATGCAACTCCCCGAATCCTGCAGCACTCATGCAACCCCACACAAGAACACTGCCACCACCATGCTTTACTGTAGGTACCATGCATTTTTCATTGTACTCTTCACCCTTGCGACGCCATACAGTTTGGAACCCATCAGAACCGAAAAAGATTAATCTTTGTCTCATCCCTCCAAAGTACAGAGTCCCAGTAGTCTTTGCCTTTGTCAACATGGGCCCTGGCAAATTGTAGACGGGCTTTTTTGTGCATGGGCTTCAGCAGTGGCTTCCTTCGTGGATGACAGCCATGCATGACACTCCTCTGCAGTGTACACCATATGGTGTCATGGGAAACACTCACCCCAGTTTGACTTTCTAATGATTTAGCCAACTGTGCTGAACTTGCATGCTGATTTTCTTCAACTTTTCTCATCACAAAACGCTCTTGACTAGGTGTTAACTTCCGTGGACGGCCTGGCCATCTCAACAAGCTTCCCACAAGTCCATCCGTTTTGAATTTTTGGATCACTTTTGTGACAGTACTCAAACTTATTAGCAATGCTTTAATAATTTTCTTATAACCTAAACCTTTTTTATTCTTTCTCAGGTCTTGTGATATTTCTTTTCCATGTGGTGCCATTTTGTCAGCATTGAATGGGAGTGGATTTTCTGTGTTAAATACCACTTTTAGTTGTCATTTATCCTGTGGCCACCTGTGTGATGTTGGTGAATTCCTGTTAATTTCAATTTTATCAGGTTTTTCTCCTTAGACATTCATTGGGGTGTACTCATTTTAGCACCATGAAAATTATTTCGTTAGAATTTTTCTAATTTTGCCTTTGGTACTGACCAATCTAATTTAAAACCAATAAACCAGATTTGCACAAATATTTTATTGTATAGGATCCCACAGTAAGTATAAATTTTAAGGCGAGATTAATGTTTTTTCTGAGAAATCTGTCGGGGTGTACTCATTTATGCTGTGCACTGTATAT
>JAOYSI010059870.1:2148-24085 GCA_025775065.1 Hiodon alosoides
TCCTTTAAACCCCCTCCCGTCACCTCTCTCACTCTGTCCCTCCTTTAACACCCTCCCTACACCTCTCTCACTCTGTCCCTCCTTTAACACCCTCCCGTCACCTCTGCCACTCACTGTACACTGCCCTAGCTCTCGACTTTGCTGAGTGCCATGAGATGAGAACACAAAGATAGTTCTGTTCCATCCTCACAATAGTAGCTTGTTTTATTCTCTGGCTTCGGACCAATTCATCACCCGTGGTCCCGGGAAGAGTTTTCACCAGATAGATCAAGCAGACATATCTAAAACAACCTTGGCGTTTAGGTGTCATAAACTGACAGATTGTCGCACGGTGTGATCTACAAGCGCAATTCTACCCTCTAGGAATGCACGCGGAACTCAAATTTTAAACCGCAGAGAAGCTGAAATATGGCCCTGGGATTCAGTCTTATAAATATTCCCGGTCCGTAGGGCATTCTATCAGGTGTTCCTGTCCCAAACTGCGGCCTTTGGACCGCAGCAGAGGGGGAAATACACACAGTAAATTAAGTGCCCCATGAGGCGTGTGAAAATGAAAGATAAAACATGAGACAGAGAGTGGAGGGGGAAAAAAAACCTAATAACTCCAGAAAGGAGCTCTCTTCACAGCACAATGTATTTCAGAATCAGAACTCTCGAAAGGTTCACGTTGAGATTCCACGGTTATTGTCAGACCTCCCAGCATAAAATAAGATTGTAAGAACGAAATACGACCAGCCTGAAATAGCATGAAGGCTATTTCTGATATCTTTAACTACACTTTAATACCTAATCTATATGAACAGTTGTTCTTCCTCCAGACTGGAATATTTGCAAGCGTGTTTGCATCGCTCCAACAAGGGGGGAAAAAAAACGGATTTAGGCAGAGGCTTTTATTTCCTGTAGATAACCTTCACACACTGTGATCACAGAAGCAAGCCTAAACGCATTGAATTGAAAATTTTGAGCACACATTTTTTCTTTTTTGGAGCGTGCGTTTAAATTCAAACCACGAATGCTCAAAATGAATATGTAAGATGCAATAAAGAACTGCGAAGAAAAATAGAAAAGTGAAATATGCTGATTGTGTAAAGTTTTGGCTTTGCCTTTCTGCAACCGTGTCCCTGGGTTCTTTTGAAAGCTCGCTGGTTTTCCGTGGATGAGTGTTCACGAGTGTTCATGAGTGGACGTTCACTGCCTGTGTGACATACCTTTCAGAGAGGTTTGCATGGATTCTGAGCCCGTCCCAAATAAAACCGGGCCAGCCGCACACAGAAAGAGGCGGGCCGAAGAACCCATTTGTCAACCTTTTCTGAACCAGATAAATTTGGGTTTGGGTGCAGACGTCTCAATTATTCTTTTTTTCCTGGAAAGTGTGGAGTTGGTTTTATAGATTATACACAGTGACTGGCGACGTAGCGTGTCCACCCATCACCAGAAGAGGCAGTAACGGAACATTTTAATAATAAAGCTAAAATGCTGAGAACTCGTCGGGTTTAAAAAGCTTCACTCTGCCTCAGCCCTGGCGGTTTGCGCGCGCCTGTATGAGAACGGCCAGACAAAGGTCGAGCTTTGATAAAATAAATAATCCTTGAGGCGCTGACGCACGGAGCAGAAACTCCGACTCCCACGTTACTTAGTATCTCACACAGCTCTTGGGGATTTTTTAAACAACACATCGTATTCAACAGACGGAGACCGTCCAACAACAAAGTGTTGGATGTTAATTTCCTCGGTCGGTCGGTCGGTCGGTCGGTCCTTCAGTGGGAGAACAGCGCGCTAGTCCCAGCACCGACCGGACATGGCGGAGCCTGCCCTGGGGTACAGACGGACCCGGCTTTAAATGAAACCTCCACTGTGGACTTGTTGAGAAGCTGAAGGAAGTCGTCCCTAATCCACGCACAGTGCTAGATTAGTGTGCATTTTCTGGCACATTGACGCCACTGGGTGTGTCCAAGGACGTCTCTATTACATAAAAAATATGTATAATGTGTTCATCAATCTGTCAATGACAACGCTGGAAGCACACACCCTCTCACAGCCTCTCTCAGCCTATCCCAGGCCCACCATCAAGCCCCACCCCCTAGCTGTGGAAATCGCCAGGAACACAGACCTTTCATTAACCAGTCCGCTGGTTTCGCCACGACCACCGAGCGGACAGCTTGCCTTCAGAGGACACCGCAAGCGGACCGAGGCGAGATTAATAACTGCGAAACACGCCCATGGCAAGCGGTATCGTCCGGGAAACTGCGTTCCAGGTGATGGAAGAGCGTGCGGAGAGAACACCTGTACAAAGTCTGACCGCTGACCTCGGGACAATGTGTCAAGGACAAGCACATCCGGAGCCCACAGAGAGAACATCTAGCCATCTTGTGAAGCCCTCGATCTGACCACTAAACGGAAGTACTGCAGAGTTTCCAGCACAACCAGTGCTAAACCGATCCAATTTAAACTGTCGGTTAAGGAGATTTTCACAGCCTTTTTTTATAAAACAGATTCAATCTTGACTAATTAAATCTCCTGATCTAATTTTGCCACGTTAATTGAATGGAGGTCTGTCGGAATAAACTTTTTCCGTTCTAAAAAAGGTTTTGCGAGGCGCTAGGCAGTAAGTAAACCATACAAACTAATTTTACCCACACATTTTTATTCTCATCCTGACTTGGGCACTAAGCAACACAATTTTGGACCGACTCTCTCTAAATAGGGCGATTTGTTTGTTTTAACCATGCCCAGAGGAGCAATGCGGACGCAAACCCCATTAAAAACACTCATTTTCAATGAGCGAGTCTACATCACAGAGAATCCACATCTCCTGTGCATCGTGAACTGAAACCCTGCTTTGGAATCAGATCGGATCGGATCGGATCGTACGCGTATGTGCCGGGGATGCGGGATTTAGGCAAGGCCACACCTGTGCACGTTCCCATCAGGCTCTGGTCTACCCGATGAGAAAGAAAAACGAAGTTTTACTGAGCTAGACGATGCGTTCCGTAACTGACCCGAGCTTCGACCGTACGCTCAGAAGACTGAAACCCACCGGTCAAGGCAAAC
The DNA here is from genome assembly GCA_025775065.1 of Hiodon alosoides. NCBI lineage: Eukaryota > Metazoa > Chordata > Actinopteri > Hiodontiformes > Hiodontidae > Hiodon > Hiodon alosoides. The sequence goes on from JAOYSI010059870.1 coordinate 5,200, forward strand.
TTTCCTACCTCACAAGCCAAGACTCCAGCAGTCCACCACCGTTCTGTCTGCAGCATCCCCCATTACCTTGGCAGAAATGTAACCTTCGTCTCCCGGCGTGGGGGATTTTACTGGCTGACATCAGTTTCTCCGGACATGACCTGAGATCTGCAGTCCGCAGAGGCAGCAATTCTTCCCCCTCTCCATTTCACATGGCAATAGTCGAAGACGACACAGATTCTGTTCATACAGAAGGACTAAAAATGCCACCCTGTGGTCACTAAATGCCACCCTGTGGCCACTAAAATGCCACCCTGTGGTCACTAAAAATTTCACCCTGTGGCCACTAAATGCCACCCTGTGGCCACTAAATTTCACCCTGTGGCCACTAAATGCCACCCTGTGGTCACTAAATGCCACCCTGTGGCCACTAAAAAGGCCACCCTGTGGCCACTAAATTTCACCCTGTGGTCACTAAATGCCACCCTGTGGCCACTAAAAATGCCACCCTGTGGCCACTAAATTTCACCCTGTGGTCACTAAATGCCATCCCGTGGTCACTAAATGCCACCCTGATTCTCATTAAATAATATTAACGTGGATTAAACGGATATGCTCAGCGTGGTTGTGATTCTAACCTTCAGTCAGGCGTTTTGGATATCCCAGAACCAGCCTGTTTCCTACCGTCGTGTTTTACGGACCGGACCGAAGTATCCCACAACTCCCTACCCAGGAAACCAGCCGCTCGTTAATATTGTAGTTTATTTCTAGTTTTCCCTTCTCCTTTTTATATCCTCAAAGCCTCCCGGCACAAGCTAATTAACCAGTGTGATTATACCGCATTTCCAAGGGTTATTATGTCTCCAAAGTGGGCCTAAGGTACATAATAACTCAGGTGTTGACTCGATATGGAGACGCTCTTTGGGTGCAGAGCCTAGCCTTATCTGTGCCTCTCAGCAAAGCCTCGTCTTCCACTGAATGGTTTTTTAAGCACAGGTGACTTGTTAAAAACAAATAAAAAGTGAACCCGCAGCCCGTATTCATTACGGTCCTGCTGTCGCGCCATCGCGACGGCAGCCTTTCGGGGGCCAGGCGAAAGCAGTCTGCTACATTTTGATTCATCTTTAACGATGCCGGAAGGTTGAGGTTGCGTTTCAGGATAAACGGGCGACGGACACAGGTTCGACCGGAGACTGAGCAGAGGCTCTAGGAGATAAGGTGCAGGCGTAGCGTTAGGGGACAGAGGATAGATTGTCTTGTTCCTTGAGCCAGGGGCTGTCCAAATCCCGGCAGTGGGGTATTCCTGCCAGATTTGATGGTATCTCTTAAAATGAATTGGTAGGCCGTATACAAGAGGAACAGGTATGCCCTCAACACGTCTGACCTTGGGACCAAGGAAATGCCAACAAACTCAGTTTCCACATTATATTTCAGCTAGCAGAACTCCCATGGACATTTAGATACATAACAATATGAATAAATAATAAAACAACAGGAACAGCATGTCACAAATACTTTGTGTAACATAAATAGATCCACATAGCACCTGCCTGACCAAAATCAGATTTTAGTCTAGTTATCCATCGCCCCAATTTAATCCCGTTCTCAAGCTTCCAAATAGGCACAGAACATTTTCCCTTAAGCATGCTAAATCATTTTTTATTTTTATTTTTACCTGCTTTAGATCATGCAATGACTCAAAATGCCAAGTAAGCGCTTAAAAAGAAAATGTAATATATCTGGCTGGACTGATTCAGTGAAAGTGAGGTTGAACCAACTGAAGCAATGTAGCTAACTTTTTATACCTCTTAAAATAAAACCTCTTACTTACAGCCTGATAATGCTCACCGATGAGAAACGGATGTCAATCACATGTGACCTAGCCCCCATCGTTAGGGTGGATTCAGGGGACTCAATATCCGTATATGAGGGTGCTGAACAGCAGGGATATTGTGTTAAATGTTCAAGTCTTAACCATGTACGCACAATGCGAATATCCCATGGCCGATGTACACTCCACGATCTGGCTGTCACTGAAGTGGAGGCTTTGCTCTGCGCTCTGCGCTCTGCAGTCTGTCTGAAGAGGAAACGTCTGCAGTGTCAGAGGACGGGCTCCTGACACGCCTCTCAGTCTCTGGCCCGCTCTGTTATTAAAGTCAACGGCCTGTTCTGCAGAGGAAAGGCAGCCCCGCGGTCTCGTTACCCAATTCCCGGCAAGGCGACATTTTTTGTTTCCGTTTTGGAAGAGGATCCGTTTTCGTCGGCTGAGAAGAGAGAGGCGGAGCCGCTTTCCCCACCTGTGAGGAAACGTCGCTCGTCCCTGTCTGCCACAGCCTACTTCTTTTAATAAGATCTCAGGAGGCACCGTCATTACTGTATCTACTGTACATACTCCAGCTGAAGCCCTAAGTGCAGGGCGTTCCATATATCTGGGTCGCCCATACACAGTGCTTCTTCACTACCTGTACAGCAATCATTCATGGTGTCCAGGTCCACCACGGAACCCATGGGGTTCTGCTCCAGGTAGAAAAGAACTACCTCGGACTTCTGGAGAATAAGAGAAAAGCACCTTCCGTTGGGAGTGGGGTCAGATTTTTGAGACTGCCCGTCATAAATAATTTTTATTACTTAGTTTTGATTTTATTTTTATTTTTTTTCCTCTCCAGGATTCATGGGACCACACTTTATTTGTCAATATTCTGCAGAGTTTCCAACATGTGTTTTTTTTGCCACTTGATTCACATCGGTTTTCTCCAGGCACGATTGACCCATTGAACTGCAGAGCCCTACCTTGGTAAATCACATTCATCATACCAACAGGAACACAGGCTTCATGTTGGCAGAAGGCCTATATATAATGAGAAGAAGTTTAAACCCTTCAGTGTTTTATCGCAGAGAACACCACACTTCTCCACAAAACACTAGGTTGTTGGCTTTACTCCCGGTGTTTGGATCTCAAATTACTATTAGCCTTACTTACTTACTTACTATTACTATCACAACTTCTACTACAGCAGAGCTATAGGCTGTGTAACAAAACTGAGCCTTTTAATAAGCACACACACACACACACACCAGCAGAGGCAGCTTCACACACACCAGTCTCTTTGGGCCTGACTCAGGCTTCTAAAACCAGCATCGACATTGGAAAGGGCGTTGAAGTTCCTCACAGCACCTGGAAATGCTTGCGTAAATAGCCAAATCTCTCCCCCCCGGCCCCCCTCCTGCAGGTTTTGCTAAAGGTTGGAGTTGCCAAAAGCGCGCGCGTGCGTTCGATAACAAGCAGCAGAAGCAGGAAGTCCGGCCAGAGGACGGAAACATCTGGAATTCTCCCCCCCCACAGCGCGGCAGGCTCAGTAACCCTTGTGCGAAACACACACCCATTCAAAACAAACTAATCGCTCTTCAAACTGCCACTATACTGACACGCTGTATGAAGACCAGCCCCCCCCTCCACCCCTTCCTCCACCACCTCCATCACAATCGAGCTCTGATAAATGGGCCAGTTCTTTGAATGGGACTGACATTACGATTCATTTCAGACAACAGCATATCATAATTAAGAGGTTTGAAAAGAAACATAAATCTCCATGTACTACAGAAACGATGACTTCATTACACAATCGCCGCTAAAGCCCAAACTGAGCCTTTAATACAGCCTTCCATCTCCATCAATTACGTTCGGTCTGTAATCCACCAGATCCATCCTCAGTGCTGTTCTATAGGACGTCTCATTGGGAGAGGGCTCGATTTGCCACAAACCTGTCAGAGCGCACATTAGCTGGGGCGTGAAGGAGGTTTCGAGGTTTTCAAGACATGAAGAACATCTCTCCTGTTCCAGGCAGTAGTCAATCCCTGGGTTTCACCTGCCCTCAAGCACGTGGCGACCGGCCAGCGTTGACGGAAACAAACAATCCAGTTTAACTGGCTGCCTCCGACAGATAAAGACACATCGAGCATGATGTCGGGCACCGCTTTACTATCAACACCGACACTCACCGCGACACAGCGAGGAAGACTAAACGCTCTTTTCTGGTAAAGAAATAAACAGGGTTGTTTAAGCAGGCAAATCGCTGGCCGCTTTGTTTCGAGAGAAAGAAACAAAATGTGCTGACATTTGCTTCTTTGTTAGGTGTACAGGTCGTGTGAACCATTTTTATTCCGTCACACAACAACGTTCGATGCCCGTTTGTTTCAGGATGGATTGCAGGCCGTTTTAATTAAGAGACCAGCGAGGGACCGAGCGGTGGAAACGTTGAGTCCTCCACGGTCCTCTCATTCTCCTCATTCCCAAATTAGCATAGCATTCATTACTTAATGCTAATGAGGCTGGGCTTGTTTTTCCATTTGCACGACACTAATTTGCAGCAAACAGAGCCTGGAGGCTAGTGGTACACGCACTGTGCACGCAGCCTGCTCAGTAAATAAATAAATAAATAAACTCAAACATTAAAACAAATAAAAATCACACCTGCACTTTTGGCATCTGCTCACACATTCGAGGGGAAAGATTTTCACAGGTGGCGAGGGCACGGTGCTCGGTGAATGGCGATATTCTGGGGAAAAACCACCAAAGGCGTCCCGACGGCGAGAATTGAACATTAATGTTTGCAAAGCGTCCCAGAAAATGACTGGATAACTACGAAATAAAGACTTCATGATACGCACTTATTACGTATGCTTGTCCCTGAGTGCATCACGGTCCAAAAAAGCACATAACACAGAGTGACAGGTTGCGTTTTGCGTGTGTGTGTGTGTGTGTGTGTGTGTGTGTGTGTGTGTGTGTGAGTGTCACACAGGGTCAAGGGTCACGACATTGAGGGTCAACTCGCAGGAAGGTTAGCCGTGGACCGTCTGGGCCAACAGTCCCTCGTCCCAGGAAGAGAAGGGCCGTCCCGATAGAGACCTCTGAACAGCTGCTGAGTTAAGGACTTGGCCCTCTGAAACCAACAGAGCCGCCAAACGAGCCGCCAGGACCATTACACATTACAGTGTCGTTCGGGGGCCATATGTTATTTTGACAGGGGTGTTCTTGTTAAATTACGCCCCGGAAGATGGGTTCATGTGAACAGCAGTTTGATTCACATTTCTAATCTGTGTTCATTGTTACCCATTTGCTTAGCAGCAAGTCAGACTTTACTTAATCCATTTAATGCCGCAGCACCTGAAGAAATTAGTACCTGGCTCAAGGATACATACAGACGATATTCCTTTACTAGCCCTAGCACTTCCACCACAATGCCAAGGAGGGTAAGGAGACAGTACTCATGCCATCTCTGACCAGACCGGACCAGACCAGAGTCACAGACACGCACGCACGCACGCACGCAAACACAGACAGATAGACACAGACAGACACACAGACACGCACCTGACTGCATGAACCGTTTAAATGGCGAGTTGCGGGTTACGGGACTCCGTAACACGGTCCCAGGTCAGCAACAAGGTACCTCCCTTCCTCCCTCCTCCTTCTCCTCTCCCTCCTTCCCCCCTCCCTCCTTCCCCCCTCCGGCGGCGAGGGCAGATGACAGCTGCCTCGCGACGTGCTAGCGATCATCTTCCCACGTCAACATACAGCAGGGTGCCGTCATCACCCTTTCCAAACATTGGTTCGAGTGATACGTGATAAAAGACAGAGAAAACTCCCATAACCCACATCAACCCCGTCCCGCTTCTGTGGATTTCACTTTTCTTAAACTTGCATCAGACATTTTCTTTGGGAAATAAAACCAATGAATCCACCCCACTTAATCCACAAGTTATGCTGCAATGCGAAAGCAAGTCACCGATATTTGATGGTTCTGCCATCAAAAATAGATCATATTAAGGGTGAATCCAGCCTTTGTATTCAAAAGATCACAATCAACGTACAGAGATTCGCAATTATGGCACAACGATTAGCGAAGACGTGCCGAAACGAAACTGGATTATTCAAGAACCTCCGTTTTAATTGCACGTTCTGGTGAAGAGTTTGGAACAAAGAGTTTCATCTACAAGGTTAACAACACTTAAGCAGTGTGTCGGAGGCGTCCAACTTTCTCCTGCACCTTTTGTTCCCAACATGAAACCTTTCTTTCATGTTCAGTTCCAAAACTTTAGGTTCCCCAGAATGCTCCAGAACAGAGTTTATTTGACAGAGCGATTTAAAATTCTTGCTTAACTTTGCGTTTCATGTTTAATTACACATGCACACACATTAATGCCAATTACAAAGTGTTGGAGCGTTTGAAAAGGAAGGACTGAATTACTGGGCCATTTCCAATGAACATCAATGCAGGAGGCGTCAGAGGGAGCAGACTCCAGTAACACTGACAGTCTTTTCTCATTTGGCCAACCATTAATCACATGGCCGGGGGAAATCCGCTGCTTCAAGGTGGCACCAAGCGGCCGGTTCACAGCTGACCTGTGTCGAGCAGACATACACGGGCGGAGGCGAATTGAAGGGTGACAGGCACCTGACCCACCTCTGTCAACTCCCCTTACACAAGAGACGAGACAAGGTGAGGCTCTGTCCGGGTAAACATAATCCTGACTAAGTCCTCCACGTGTGTCCATCAACGGGACGTCACCTCCTGTTTCCCACTAGCTGTGTCACGGGGACTTCAATCGGCCGCAGCATAAACAGTCAAATGGGAAAAGACCTTTGTGGTTTTGTGGGAAAAGTACAAGTTTGCTACAAGTTTAAGCACTTTGCTTTCTCTGGTTTACAGTAAGGCGTTTTATTTGCAAGGCGAACTATTAATTTAATATAAATTAATAGTAAACGGTTCTCTGGTTTGACACGTGTGACCAGGAAGGGAGGGTTTTACATTAGAACAATCTCCATTTTAAACGTTCTCCCACTCATACATCAGCATGAGTCCGGATCGGGATTCCCTCGTGCCCAGAAGTCCAAAAATAGCCAGGCCCCCTGCTGGACGGGGTGAAAAGGACATTTCGGGACACGCTCCAAAGCTCCAACATTCCCAGAGAGGATCTTAAATTATATAGCACAGGACAAAGACAAAGGGGCTGAGGGTAAAAGAGCGACCATGGTGAACCCGATTGTTCATACATCGCTTACACATTTGTGCATTCCGATGTAGGAGTTGATGTGGATTTTATGCTGAACCTCACACTAATTTTAGATTAAATTGGTTGGCATTTAAGCGTTAAGGACGTCTGTGCAAAAATCAATTACCCAGTGGGTTTGCACAGATTAGTTTAATAAACGCGAATTTGTGAACAAGCAAAATAAAATCACCATCTCGGTGATGTTGTCAATGCTTCCGTTTCGGGCTGATGAGAGACGTGCCTCCTCACCAGGTAACGCGCTTCCCGTGGCTTCCGCTTCCCTCGGTGTCGACGTCAGTTTCACAGAGCTCCAGCGGGAGTTAGCACCTAAAATCTGCCGGGCTGGCTTCCTTACGCCAGGCGGTGCTTTCGTTTTGACGAACATACAGTGCAGGCCTCCAGACGGGGAAAGTTAAATTAAAACTTTTCTTGCAGGGTGTACCGTCGCTAACGCTTTAAACAAGCGAGACACACCCTGCAGTAACATCTCGTAATTTTCCAGCTAAAAGGCGGGCAGAGCATCCGTTGTGTTTGGACTGATATTACCACTGGTGGACCAGAATGGCTGCATCCAAGAAGTTTAACCAGCAAACTGAAAATTTCCATAGCCCTTCCCGATTGCCCTAATTGCATAGCAACATCTAAAATCTCTGTAATTGGCTGTGGTAATGTCAGGATTCAAACCAAGCTAGTTTCGTGTTCTATAGCAACGATTTAATTAGCCTTATTAATCCGGCGGCATTTTCATGTTTAAACACCCAGAGGATCAAACCGTACAATACGCAGCACAAAAGAGTCACTGTCATTAAGGATCAGAGCGGTTTCTATCGTAAATTATCAGGAATATTAACACATGTAGATTCCCACTGCGAGCCAGAAGCACGTAGTTTGATATTTTAAATATTTTGGGTCGATGTCTCGCACAGGGAGGAGAGAGAAAAAACCCATGAATTTGATTTCGGGTGATTACCTTAACGTTGAGCATGTAAGCGGAATTTCACTATAGCGAGCATTATACGCATGGGCAGAATTTACATTTTAAAACCATACCAGGGAGAGGAACGAGATAACACCCCTCTAGGCAATGTTTTTTCTTCTTCCATTTTTTATCCCTCTCTTTTTTACATGGTGTGAAAAGGCGCAGGAGCACGGAGATTAGGCGATTAATTTAAAATGGGTTTAAATACTGTACATGCACAGCATTTTAAAGTGGCTGTAAAATGAATGGGGTCCTTTTTTTATTTCCTTCCCTTATCAATCGCCAGCTCGTGGTGTAACTGCCTCCGCTGCGCTGCTGTAGATTGTATAACGGGGAGGATCACCGGATCCCACAGTCTCTCACATGCTGACTCCGTCCCACCTGACAGGTCTGAGCCATCGTGAACATTTCAAAAGCCCAATTAGGCACAGGAGAGCCCTTCTCCCTCAGGACAACAAAGGGAGGGACGACGAACTCTCCTCCTTGTGTGGGCTCCGGCCTTGACCAATGAGGAGTCTGCATTTAAACAAAGAAAGCACAATGAGCGAAAACACATTCTACAGGCGTAAACCCACACTTTCTAATGATTCACTCAATGGGTACATAAACACACCCCTCACCATTTGTGCTTGATCTTGATTCGTCAGGTAATTCCGTAGCCACTTGAACCCAAAAATACTGTCCACATAGCAGACGTCTGAGATAGCACGGGGCAAACACATTTTAGATAAGAAACCCATTTTGCGCTGGAATTTCAATGGTACAACGTTTGTGCTGCATCAGAAGCAAAGATTAAATAGTAAAAAATATATTACATATATATATATATATATATATATATATATATAGCAAGTTGTAGAGGTAGCAGCAGCAGCAGTTGCAGCGGCAGAAGGTAGAAGAAAAAGCTGAGATAGTAGCACCGAAATTAGCACATTTACTTATTTATTTGTAGAACCTCAAAGACACAGAAAGCAGCAAGTTCTAGATTCCCTTTTATATATTTCTTTTGAATGAATGCCTTTCCTTTCATTGGTAGACATGAAAGTGAAGACAGGCAACACCCCCACCGCGTGAGGAAGCGGTGATCAGACATCTGCAGTAAAAGCAGGCCTTGTAAAGAGGGTGAACCTGAAAGAAACCGGCCTTGCGCAAGACAGGCGGTGGCCGGTGTCATCGCGGTCTCACTTCATTTACGCGGCGGAGAGAGCTGCGTTTTCGCCGTTACATTAGATACACTTTCACTCAGTTACGCGTGCAGCGTAAGTGTACCCAAGAAGAGCGTTTAGGTCACCCAAGGTGGAGGAAAAAGCTGTAATACATTTAGTTCCACAGGCTTTGCACTCATTTGTCCCTAAGCAGCGACATAGGCGGTTTTACGGACGTTACGAAGTTATGATACATAATATATAGCCATGATGGTCCAATGAAGTGTCAGGAAGAACTAAAGATAGACACACTATCTCAGGACAGGCGCATTAAATATGTACTCTGTGAGCGTATCGTGGCATTAAGAGTTCCATCTGGCCGCAAAAAGTCAACCGCTGAAATATCAACAGCATCGAAGTTCCATCGAATTCCCCAGTACGCAGCGGCGCGACACACCGGTTATCTGACCAACCCTCTTGCCGACCTTGGGCTGAGAAAGGACCCGTTGAAGTCTTCCACAGCAGAGATTTTATGATGAAAACCACACTGCACTGAGCGTAGGAGCTAGTCTAATTAAATGATCCTTCGACAGTTTCATCAAGATTAACTCAAAAAAATTATCTTAGAGGGTTATTGCTAGGTGACCCTTTTTGTTATTAAGGCAAGTGTTCAATCTTTCTTTGATAATTAGCCTCATAATTGGCCTCAGGCCAATCAGAGCTCTTTTTTGATAGTGATAGAAAGAAAGAAAAGGGAAAAAACTGGGACAGACCATAATGAGCTTAAAACACTGACAAATGAAAAATCGCTTGTTGGTGCTTTTTGATATCATCTCTATTCTGAGAGCAGAGATGTTGGTTACCATGAGGTGTGATCAGTGAATGACAATGCCCAATAAAATTCGATCATTGTTTTACTTGTTCACTAATGTATCCCCGCCGCAATTCACACATTTGATAAATTACCAGGTAGTAGTCTATCCATCAAAGTATATTTTCACCTCATTTGTATTACTTAGCAACTCTAGATTAAGGACTCAATCCTTGATTTCTTTAATGTAAATAGTTTTGGATGCTGTGTATAACGTTGATCGATATCATCTCTCGACAAACAAAACGGTTGGCTCGGCCTAGTCGTTCCGAGGGAGGATGCTTCATGAGTCAGGGCCGAATAGACTTTGGTGAAGGCTGTGGTTACTGACAGGGAATCCCGGCAGTGCTGCCTTGTGTGTGCAGCTAGGCTCACGAGAGCCACAGCGGTCAGCGGTCAGCGACTCGGTCAGGTACCTGACCGGCTTGAGGAGCGCCCGGTTCACCTGCTGGAGCTCCATCGGCCGGTAACCAACAACAGTTTAGTGCTGTAGCCGCCAAGAGACGCTAGGAAGGCGCCTGCCAAATGGCCTTTCTTACGCCACACCGTCACTTAGGGCAAGTAGGCCCTCTTCCTCACCAGCGCCAGACCTGGAATGGTGAGGCAACATCTCTGTATCCCAGAGGGAATGCAGCGTCTGCCTGGACCTGGCTACAGCTGGGGTCGTGGTCAGGCCGTGCCAGGACAAGTCCGGGTGCATTGGGGGAGCCGCTGTTGCCACGGCGGGCTAGGCCTTTCCATGCCAGGCCAGGCTTCGGCACAGCCACTGGGGCCTGAGACACCCGGGTCTCCACAAAGCACCTCAAGGCTGACGGCGGATGCCCATCTGTAAACGGGAGGCTCTTAGAACATTCCTCACAGCTGTGGAATGCCTTGTCTGCCATCGCTCCTCCTGAGATCATGTCCGGGCTGTGGGATCTGCGGCGGAGCCTGGCGAACAGAGAGATTAGCTCCAGTCAGAGACTAATCAGCGATTCAGCGATGCAGCCACAGTCACTGAACTCGCGAGACAGGGAGCGCCCGGAATACAAACAATTACCACAATCAGTGACACAAAGTACAACTGAAGGCTCAAGACAAAGAATACACGGAAAACAAGGGGATGTTACACTCTGGAATGGGAAAAGGAAATCACAGGGGTTTCCTGAGGCAGGAAAGCCTCTGTCGGCTAGCTGATGTACAAAGTCACTAAAACCTTTCTCATGTACGGCCATGCCATGTGACCATGCCAACAAAAACGATAACGTGGAGTTTTTAGAGCATACCCAAACACGAGGCGAACAGGCGAGAATACCAAAGCATACTCTGCCTAGAAAACAGTGGGCTTTGCGTCTGAAAGAGGCGGAACCATCATGGCCGCCGCGTTATATAATGCTGAGGTCACATGACACTAAATGCAATTGAGCTGTCGCGTATGAGCACCTACACCAACGAAGCAGAATATATTGGATGTCACAATAAATACATAAATAAATACATAAATAAATATATAAGACCCTTTCAAAATTATTTAGTGTCCAACTTCATCTCATATTCTCTGGGAATGTGCAAGAAAAACATCACCAGCATTTTCAGGGAGTCAAGGGTAGGCAATGTCTTCATAATGCCTCTCTCTACACCCATGGACATAGCTGCACTGACATCAGATTGCTTTCACCCTTACCTCAACCAGCTCTGTACTATACAGGTACTTTTGTGTTTTAATTCTGGGAACGGGGCGTGAGCGTGTGGTCGGGAAGCTAGGGTAACACAGAACAGACGGAGAACCTCAGAGTCTGGGAAGGACGGCCTGAGAGGGACGGGATGGGAGGGATGGCCTGGGAGGGACGGCCTGGGAGGGACGGGATGGGAAGGACGGCCTGGGAAGGACGGCCTGGGAGGGACGGCCTCCACTCATCTGCCAAACAAGCTACCGGTCGTGGCTTGGTCCCGAGGTGTCGGGGGTGGTGAATACCCATCGCTTTAATGGATTTCTTTGTGCTGGAGAATAATGTGGACACTGTATGGGGAGTCTCTTCACCAAAAAGATCAAATATATTATGGGATTTAGAGACTTAAAAACAATTTAAAAACTCACCCTAATTAATTTGCAGAATAACAAGAGGATACTTGAAATGCAAAAAATCCTTTATGGAAAACAATAGCCTGTCAATGTTGTTATGTGTATGCTAATATTACATTTTAATTACTGTCCTGGTGAACTATCAGATAAAGGCTACAATAATTAACAAACTAAAATATAATAGAGTTTATAAAAATAAAATAAAAATATTTTACACTAAAATCACTTCAGGAGAGACCGAACTCCTGAATCGTCTGTTAATTGGCTTTTTTCTGGCGATAAGAGACCGAGCCACTGAATGGCGACTGGTTGATATGCAGAAGAGAGAGTGAAAAAAAACAGCCCTGTTGACTAATTTTGTGTCTTGCATTCGTACGCATCCTTGAGAAAACCGCGGCGCACCACAAAGAGGAAAACACCCTGAACCCAGCCGTCTCACATATACTCCTATTGTATCAGACAAATCCAGCCCCGCACATACAGCGCGAACAATATAGAATGCAACAAAGGGCATTCGTTATTCCCATGGCAACCGCTCTTTAGCTTGCCTACAGTCTTGCGCATAAACGGCGTTGTCCGATTTATGTAGCAAACGATGGAAGGACACGGGACTTGAAGGGTTAACACGCTGTGATTTTGCGGTTTTGTTTTCATGACAGAGAAAGAAAGGGGATGAGGTAACCTGCCCCCCCAATCAAAACCCCATATTTAATGCAGCGTAAAACTTCATAACACCTGACATGCGTGCGCAATCAAAAAATACTTTAAAATGAAAGACTCGATCTTGCTTATTTATCGTTTTTAATTAAAAGTACCAGCTGAACAATTAATGAGTCAAGGAAAAAAAAAACATCATCATTACTTATCTAGTCGGGGATAGAAGATTATTGTGGCCTTTATATTTCAATTGAAGCAATGACAGTTATAGCCTACACAAGAACATTTTTGCTAAAAGTCAGCTTCCCTTCGTAGACTTCGCTGCATTAGACCTCCGCCTGCCATTACAACTCGTCGACCTCACCTTGACAGAATATTGGTTGTTTGGCCTCAGGAATGCAGTTCACGTGAAAGATTTTAGAAAATCTGTAGCTAGAAGGAAAAGTCAAAAGTCAATCTCACCATTCAAGTAGATTAGCATAATTGTTTATATTTAAAAGGTGACGATAAAAACACTTGTATTAAAATATTACATTTTAAATGCATAATAGAATAGATTGCATACTTGCATGGCCTCTGTTACATAAATTAATTTATAAAGTGCATTCATGCATTCAGAGTTCAAGGGGTTCAGAAACTTGAGGGTTTGAAAGATCATCATTATTTGCAAAATACTTTATACCTTTCTCTGTTTGTTGGGGTTCATCAAACAGTGCGTGAACATACACTGGCAGCAGAAAAGAATTAGGATGTTTAAATCGATTTCATTATTCACATGCTTCAAGCCACAGGAGAATTGGTTTAAAACACTTCTGAAACGGACTGCTTGATGTATTCGTTTCTGATGAGATTTTTGTTCTTGAAGGTTACCAGTGACATCTCTGTCGGTTCTAAAGGGATTTCGAGAGAGAGAGAGAGAGAGAGAGAGAGAGAGAGAGAGAATATTCATCTCATCAATTTCGTCACGGCTAGGGAAGACAAAGATTGGTGAGTGTTTCAAAGACTCACAAACGGTTGGAAACGTGGCGTGTCTTAGAATTCTCCTCCGCGCTCCTCATGCAATTGTCAAAGAAATCTCAGGGTTAAACAATTTGTCCCTTTAATTGACGATTAACGCCTTCACATCGGTAGCAAGGTAGGCATACAAATCGGCTAAACGTTAAGTATGGTAAACAGGATAGAGGGAAACAACTCCTGGGAGAAGGAACCGCTGAGAAGAAGCGTCTGCCTGAACACGGTAAACTTTAGCCTGTCTCAACACTCGTATCCCAACGCTCATTACATAAAAAAGGTCTGCAGGCACCTTTAGCTTTTAGAAAGTTGACATCTGGCCGACATCTTGCCCCTTGGAGAAGCAGCAGATTAAGTAAATAAAAGAAAGACGGGAGAGTGTTGATATCGGATGACAGGGTTTTTCGCCGCGCCGCGGTGCCAGACTCGTTTGAAAAGCGCGTCGCGACGGGAAGACGGCAGGGCTGAGTACGAGAGGGAGCGTGGTGGGAGAACGCAGTCCTTACAAACCGCCCACTACTCTGCCGGGACTCTCCCGGGACCCCTTGCCCAGACAACGCTGGACTTCAGAATGCCGGTTACGTTGAGGTTACGTTTTCGTCATGGTAACGGGCGTCATTGCGGGGATAACGTGGTACGTGGTACGAGAACGAAACTCATGCGTCTCAAACATACCGCAATCGCCAAGACGGATACTTTGAAGCCTGATGGGCAGCCAGGGCCTTGAAGATTGAAGACTGTCACCCAGAACACGTAGTGATGAATTTAAACAATTTGACAAAAAATTACATAAAAACTAGCAAACACTGTGGCCCTCCCCAAGGGCCCAAGTTGTCCATCCCTGGTCTATGCTAAGACAGGAACACCCCGTTTGAATTCAACAGCTACTGCATAAGGTGAAATCACAAGAATCTCTAACAGCCCACTACAGCAACCATAATTGTCATTAGTACTTTTCCCTAATCACTGTGATACAGAGTTTAACGTACGGACTTGGCCATTTGATTATGATGATTACGGAAATTATTGCCCAGGAAAATCGGCTGGAAATTGGACCACATTTGATATTCCACTCATGCCAAAATGAGCCTCCATTACAATTATGGTATTGTGACAATATCTCTTGGCTTTTTCCCTCCATGTTTTACAACAGAAATGTAGTGCGACGGAGCACGCTACCCACTCCTTTTCACACTACATCCTGCGGGGAAATTTAAAAGGTCTATTCCGCTGACGGCGCTGGAAGATTTTCCCAGACCTAATGTGTTACTCTTTCGAGGTTATTTAATATTTAACAGAGGCTAAGTTGTGAGCCAATTGAAACATTTCAATCTTCAACTGAATAATTTATGCATCAGAAGTCTTCAGATATGCAACCCCTGCTGACAGTTTAACATTTAAATTGAACGTACAGATTTTATTCATACGGGCTGCAGAACATTTGGACTAAGCCTTTGGAAAGCGCCCGGTTTAGTCCAGTTCTACTTTAATGTGCCCATCCTTGTTCTTGCAATAAAGATGGGGGTTGACCATGCTAAAATAAAGCCCTGTGAATCAGTAAATAAAATGTTCCCACACATCTGGCTGGCAGACAGTCCGTAAGAACAGGCGCAGAATGCACTGGTTAAATAATAGATTTGTATCGTGACCGAAAAAAAGGAGTATTTTTTGCAAAGGAGAGGGTTCACCTTTTAAAGGTTTCAGTTTGGACCGTTCAGAGTCACCGGCCACAGTGCACGGTGTTTGATCTATCCTTCCGTTTAGAAGAGAGTTACATGGCGGACACTCAAACCAGGGGAAGGTGTCGTTTATTGCGTGAGGTCTGAAACATTATCCCCCACTTAGGCAGCTTTTGTGCTTTAACACGCGCATATTTCAGCAGCTAATTCTCATTGGCCCGCGCATCCTTCCATTTGTTCACCGAGAACTTCTGACCCTTCCGCCTGGCTGGATTTCCATTTCACTTTCAAACACTCGCAAGCACTACAGAATACCAAGTGAGCATTTCAATTCTCACCGTGTTTTTAGCACTTTAGTAAAAGGCTGAGTAAACAAACTGTCAAAGGTCCAAAACCATCAAGATTCTGGGTTCAAAAAAGAGAACATATTCGCATTTGTTATACGTTTAATCCGATGCATACGCTGCAATGCACAGCCAGTAAATCGAAAGTAGGTAAGGAAATTAGTATTTGAGAGAATGAGAGGATGATGACGTGACTCGGGACTCACGGGGGTCCGTCATGGTGCATTAGCCCCTCACAGAATGAGCAGAGCAGTCCCGGGTTTGAACAACAAAGTTTTTCGGAAGCTCTCATCATCTCAATCAACTAGCCGTTCGCTACTGCTGTCCCGTTGGAGTGGAAGATTTTAAACACACAATGCTAGACTAATGCAACCAAATATAAATGGCACATCTGAGATTTAAGAAACCCAGGTACGGCTTGCCCAATGCCTATACGTGCCGAATACCCCCCAATAAAAACAAACCTCTCAGTATCCGCTCTCTGGCCCAAGATGGCTTTTGGGCACTTTTACCATTCTGGATTAGAAAATATCTGTCAAATGTTGCCCGTCACACATTCAGTTTGGTTATTTTGACCGAGACCAGAGCATATAATCTAGTGCCAAGCGCGCACCATGGAAGCTCTGTTGGATTTCCTTCACCCTCGAAACAGCCCCACATTTCACAGTAAGTTGCTAAAAGGACTGTGTTAAAACACCCTTTCAGACTGGAGATGAGCGTTGTAATGTCCCTGAGGACCTTAGGCCCCATCTCTGCACCGTCTCAAAGAGCAACGCTTCTCAAAGTTTCAGGTGGCGGACAATTTTGCTGGTGGACATTTTCCACGGACCGCCTAGCTATTAAAAACTGAAGTATGACATTTACACGTGACTTCTGAAAAATAAGATATTTTATTTCCTTTATAAAGCCATATTAGCCAGTGAGTCTGGTGGTTGTGGATGGCAATGAGAACCACTGTTAAAGAGAATGTAAATAAATCAATCGCTTTAATAAAACAGATTAAAACAATATAGAATATCCACTCCATGCAAGTTAGATATACAAAGCCCAACAGTGTGTTTTTGGGAGACTTCTGAATTAACTACTCAGCAGGCAAAGCAAAAAAGAAAAAAAACCTCTTAAAACACTTTTTTCAAACTCCACACTGAATTCACTGAAACCCATCTTTGGCTTTGAGTCTGGTAACGGCGCTTGGTGGTGCCATGGACATTTTTTTAATTGGGGGGGGGGGGGGTGGTGGTTAGATGCTCCATGCAAAAGAACCCTGCTAACACAAAATTGAGTGCAGGTTAACCGCGGTAAAGACTGTTGCGTCTTTGTGGGGCTGTTCGAAATGTTCCCTCCAAAATTCTGTGTTTAAAACTATCAGGTCCGGTCGCATGCACATCATCTGACATGGGAGGAATGACACAGGGTCTCAGCACTGAAGAGGAAGCAACACGTGTCTAAATAAAGGAGGTTAATGGTAGATCTCCGACTGAACCCACATGTCCATGTCAAAGTCAATCGGACACAAAGCAGCTGCGACTTTAGATTAAAATAAACAAAGTAACGAGGGATAAGCCGGTGTTTCCGTATGACTTGGCCATCGATGTTCTAAATAAATTAAAGCAGAAGCAAACACTTTTCCTGTTCTTTGATTTAGAAGCTTTCCTCAGAAAAACAACTCAGTGGGAAACGCAAGCTCTCTAGCTCAGTCGATGTAATGTTGATAACACACAAAAAAAGATGGGGGGTGGGTGGTCAGGATGGCATTTGCGGGTTTGGGCAGACACCGGCGACACAGAGATAAAAGATCATTATAATGCTGAAATGTACTACAGAAAGCTTTAACTTCCACCAATAAAGGGTGTTCCTGTTTCTGCCTGTGCGTGAGTGCAAGTTTGTGCCTGTGAGCGCGTGAGAGTACCTACGGTTGGCCACATCACACCATGGGCCCAGACTGAGGTAAAGAGAGGACTAGCAGGGACTCCGTGATTTTGAGGTAAAAATACAGTAGCTGCAGCTTTCAAGAGGGACGCCAAATTAATCTGGTACAGAAACTGGCTAGGTTAGGCGGTGGGAAAGAGTTGGAAAATGTTTTCACAGATAAACAGCGTGCTATACTATCCCTCGTGCCAGGCCGGTTGGAATACCAAAAACGTTCTGTGGAAGAAGAGGAGACGCTAAAGCGATTCCTGCGAACGCTTTGGAAAGCCACGCTAGCCTGACATTTCACAAATTCTCACCTCACGGAGGCAGCGTCCGAAAGGCACGAGTTCAGGGGAGACTGCCGATCGCCGCGTTTCCCCGGCAACGGCAGCTCATTAGGAGAACAGTACACGCAGAAGCACCCGCGGGACTGCAGATCCGCCACAGCTCCGCCATTTCGCACCTCCCGTCGTTAACATTATCATTCAGCGGGTGGGTCCACTTCACAGCGTCCAATAGTTAAGTTATTTAACTACACTTTCATCGGCACTATGTATGGATGTAGAGGAACACACAACCAAATTCCTCTCTAAAGGCTTTTAAGAGAACAGACGTTTTGACATAGTTGTAGTTTGAATAATTAATATGCAGTGCTAGGCGCAGGCTGAAGCCTCTGAAAGAGACTAGTTTGTTTGTTGAATGCAGATATCAGTGTTACTATTATTTTGGTTTCCCAGTTTGTAATTGGCATATTCCTTAATTTTGTATTGAGGCAAAATATATAACTTTGAAAAGATCTGGAAGTTAAATACCACTTCTGGGAAATGGGTATAGGAACAATTGTAAATTCTCGCAGTAACTCAAATCTTCCAGAGGCTGTTGTGGCGCGCCCCCGTAAAAATAAAACCTCACCTGAAATCTGGAAACATCGCAAAAATCTGGCATAAATCCATAAATGCACCTCGGTAAAGTGACGGGATCTTCAAACACATCATTTTACAGCAAGACTGTCTGAAAATGCCTAGACCTGATCTTAGCTTTTCATGTTTTCTTATACTAAAGAATGAAAACGAGCCTTCACAATGTTGGGGGGAATGCTAGATGATGAAACCGTGGGGGGGGGGGGGGGGGGAGACAGAGAGAGAGTTCACACAAGTTTCTCTGTGCAGAACTGTTTTATTTACTGGCACAAACA
>JAOYSI010059881.1:0-24085 GCA_025775065.1 Hiodon alosoides
AAGGGGGTGACTACTTTTTATAGGCACTAATATATATATAATATAATATATATATATCCCAAAGATCATGAATGATATTGAGGAATTTTGTAAAAAAAAAAAAAATGATGAACTTACTGCAATAACAGTTTAAGAAACTTTTAAATAAACTCTAAGGAAACATTGTCCTTTTTAAATTCTATGTGACAAGACTCCTGCAGGCACACAAAAACTTATTAGCACTGTCAAAGCGAGTCACAGCGGCACCAAGTTCACTTCAAGATCAATGCCTCAGCCACAGTGTATGCTATTTTCTTTTCTGCTCGAGGGAAACGGGGTGATTTATTTCACTGCCGTTTGGTTAGAGCCACGTTTCCAATGTGACCATTTCCATTAGTTTCTCATTTATTGAAAGCTTGTTGACATTTCCTTTGCTTGGATATATTCAATGATAGACCTCGATGGAAACACTGAATTTTAATTTTCTTCCAATCGACCCTTTCTTTTTTCCCTGGGGGCCTCCAACAATTGATAAATACAATTTTTGGAAGGTAAGACCATTCGAGAGAAATTTTAAATCAGACTCCAGGGAAAATAAACAACTACCCACCATGACGCAGTTTGTATATATTTTTGGCCATAAACGTAGTCATTTCCCACACGGTGGACCGTGTTTGAATGGAAATGGGCGAAAGCTGTAGAAGACTGATAGCATCGGTGATAAAACTGACCCACACGGCCCCAAAGTGATGCGGAAAGTGTAGAGACACTCTCCTGCTGTTCATGTGGAGAAGAAAAAGTGTTACTCACTCCCTGATCATCGTTGGGGGGAAAAAGTCTTTTGGACAGCACACAGTTTTTAAAAAGTATTTCCACGCCTCCGTGGGCTGATAAACCACTGAGACCTCTGCAGGTGAGATACTCAGGAAACGTCAGATTGGAGATTTGTTTCAAGTAGAACAAGCGGTTTTGTTTCATTATCGTTCCTTGTTTCTCAGTTGTGGTGACTATAACATATGACCTATCTCTAGAGTAGACAAACTGAAGAGTCCGCCGGGCCGCCTGCGTAGTAGGTGGCAGGTTTCTTTTGTAATACTTTTTTAAAGGGAAGTGAGGACTCTGTCTTTCCAGAAACGGGAGGGCAATGAGCTTCCTACTGAGGCACAATGCTACTGAGGCACCATGCTACTGAGGCACAATGCTGCTGAGTCACAATGCTACTGAGGCACAATGCTACTGAGGCACCATAGAAAAAAACGTACCTGTGAGACAATGTCGCTTAAAAAAGATATACTGTATGGTTGAAAATAATGTCGAAGAATTTATTTTTAAGCTGCAGAATGATACTAAGATGGTTTGCTATTGAACAAATACAACAATACCACGTGTCTGATTTGTTTGGGGCTGGATTGGAATGTATTTTTGAATAGATTTTCTTTGCAGGTTTGGGGTCAATTCAATTTAAATTCAAATTTGGTAAAAGTTTGGTATGAAAAGATAAAAAGAATCTTTCTGTCCTTCTTCCCCTCAATTGAAAAAAAAAACCTTTCTTATGAAGCACTGCCCACTATCTTTGAATGTTCCCAACCTGCATCTCTTCATTTCAGCCTTGGGGTGAAATGGAAGTCAAGCTCCAAACAGCCATTCAAGGGGTCCGTGCCAATTAAACCTCCTAAACTCACTATTCCACCACCAGACCCCCCGCTGAGGTGATCCTAGAACAAATATTTTTTCCTGTGTCATCCTTTTACATTAGCACCTGTACCATATCGAAGTAAACAGACTTTAGGTCCAGTATCAAGGCTCGGTTTGAATCTAGTGAAGTCGGTTGGATGGATCCCGTTGCTGAGGGAACTCGGTCACATTGTCATTTGTTCTGCATTGTACCGCTCTTTCTTTTGATATGTTATAATCTGCAGTAATAAGAATGGATTTTTATTTATTTAATTATTTAGAAAATAGAGCAACAGACTAGTTGCATTTGCCAAGGCATAATTGGACACGTTGCATAGAAATAGGAAAGTAGACACCCTTCTTCTTTTTTGTCAATTATATTTATTTCTGTATGCATGTCAGGCTCAGCTTGTTGCTTTAAGGCTGCCTGATAAATTTAGACCAGAATTAATCCTTCCAGTCTCATTAACTGTCAGGAAGAATAATGTGTTTTATTGTTATTATGTATCTACAATGTGCTGACACTCTTTTATTTGTTGTTGTGGATATTTATTTGCAATTAATAACATTCGAACTATATAACTTTTCTCTGCAAAAAAGAGGTGTTTCCATGTGATTACATTTACAGTCATAATAACTTCTAATTACAAATCTCCCTTAATTGATAAAAACTGTATACTAAGTTCTTTCAAACTTTTTAATGAATACGGTGATTCAGTCATTTGGTGCGTGCTATTGTTCTATTTTATGTTTCATGTAAACCGTGAAACAGCTCTGTAAACTGCCCCTCACAGACTGAGCACGAAGAACAAATCTTCGAATGCCGAAGATTTCGTGAGAAAGGATTCCGTGAGAATAATCCACATTATTCGATTATTCCAGAATGATCAATAACGAACTACCAATGACGTTTAAACCAAGAGAAGAGGCAGACAATTTTGTTTCCCCCCAGTTACAAAGCGGATGTCGAAAGGGTATACGAAATGTATAAATTGTATTTTGAAATGCCAATGGCATTTAAAAACATAACAAACTGCAGCTCGACGTGAATTCAATAAAACGGTGATTTGTTTCTTGTTCCCTATATGTAGGTTATTGGGGCCCTGTTCCGTTCGCACGTATGGACTTCCCCTTAGGCATTACAAAGACATTCATCGAACATTTCTCTTCGTTTCGTCTGTTATAAATTTTGGTCGGCACCTACCACGGCCGAGAGCCGAAAAGGAAGTGGCCGTTGCTCGTTTTGTTCGGTCATTTTCCCTCTTACTAATCCTCGTTTTGTTTCGCTTTGTTAATTTACATTTAATTTATTGTTTTCCACTCGACAAGGTTTTTGACCTGTGAATGAATATCTTACAAATGTATATCTCTATGTGTTAAAATATTATGACGGGATGACTCAACGGGTAGGATAATTAAAACGATATTGAAGATGTAATATATTTTTTATTTTATTTAATACGAAACCGCGGATAATGTCCTCGGAAATAAATCAATAAACAACTGTCTGCCACCATTCTCAGTTATATCAACGAGGGCAGTAGGTTTTCCCTGCGCTGCAGTTGGCGTAGCGATTGACATTGAATTTTGATTAAAATATTAATAATTCCTCAAAAAAAAAAAAAAAAAAAAAAGATAAATACAAATAAAATGAACCGGCGTGGTGTGTATGCCCTAATCATTAGTCTGTAGTTAAATTTGCAGGCTAGTATTCAAAAGTTACACACCATTCCTAGGGAGTGATTATCCTGAAAAAAATGTCGCATTACATTACAGTTATTCTGTGAGAATGGGGTTAGTGTTGATAAATAGCATAATTGTAAAATGAAATAGGTTTACAAGGTAGTAATTGTCGATGATATGGTAGACTATAAGAGACATATTTGCAGGTATACAGTATACATTTTCCAGACATGCAGTGAGAGGTACAATTTAGCTCTTTCGTTTTTATAAGGGCAAAGGCTATGTAAGTTAATATGTGACATATTGAACGTTGAAGTAGTTAGAGTTTTAACACTTTGTAGATCATCTGTCTAAAAAATACCAATTATTGATTGAATAATTTATACTCATAGGAAATTACCTTAGCTAGCTAAATCGGTCGCAAAATAGTACATTTTCTTTAATTTTTATAAACTCACCTATTTGCTATGACTCGTTAAATCATCATACAGTTGACCCCCCCGCCCCTCCTCGTGGCTATACTGCCACCTATGGCACGGATGTGAATATATCCTGTCAAGCCGCTTAGTGTGCAATATGTCTAGGTGATTATTAAGCTGAAAATACTGCTAATAACTAACGGAAAATGGTGAAATGGATTAAAACAATGTTGGAAAAAAAAAAGATACCGAATCCGAATTGATCCAATCAAATAGGTGCCGGTCCGAATCTGGGAGGTCCCAGGATCCGGCACAAATTAAGCCCTGGTTTAGATGGTCTGTGATGGTAAGTAGCCTAATGTCGCTCTTTGATTACAAAAACTGGGTAAAGATTACATTTTGTGGTTGTATTCCCAACAGCGTTTTGGTTTGCCACATATATAGGCTACAATTTATTTTTTAGGACATTTTTTGCTTTTGCCAGTGTCAACTACCCATCAATAGAAGCATACATATTAACTTTATCTAAACTAGGGATCACTAACTGTATCTTATGTGAGCCCAGTAATAACAGTTACTGAAGAATGAGTTGTGTTGTGTGCAATGTGGGCTAATCTGAGCTTTCTAAAGATATTATGAGCATTACAATGTGTTACAAGGAGACAGCTCATCCCATTTTATGACAACCGACTTTAAACCTTCATATCACATGACGCAAACTAGCCCATCTATCCAACTAGCTGAGGACTGCTTTCCTTGCAAAGTAGCTTCTATATAATAGTTTGTGTAAGGCAGTTACCTAAAGAGAGACATTTTTAAAGCAGTTAATTTTGTAAGTACTGTTTGGTTGGTCTTATATATCAATATGTGCTTACTTTTTTTAGATCAATTGCGGGAAAAAAAAGGAGCTGCAAACCTGGCGATGAAGATGAAATGTGTGTTATTGGTGCTGGAAGTTGAGGAGAGAAGGCTACCCATTGTAAAAGGCCATTCAGGGAGGGAACTCATTTGAGGATATATCCAAACTATTTACTTAAGTAACTGGGTAACAGCTGTTCACTAAATGTCCGCTTATAATGTTCAAGGGGGCTGAAATAGACCTGCATTTTATGTTTGGAGTGCTCACTGGTAGGCCTTACCTTTTTCAATAGGGTGACGTTTATTATTAACCGTTAATGAAATTTCCGATATGCTGACTTGCGCAACATTAAAATAAAATCTCCTTTTCACTGGGTCAAAGGTGCATCTCACGACTCTGCTCAGGGTTTGGGGAGGTGTGCACAGCGTTTTTCGACGTGGATCGCTGTGATAACTATGAATGAAACACTATGTGATGCGATATGCGCTTTTTCAGTCTCCAGTTCCCACTGCTCAGAAACTCGCGAGTTAGGGGTATTGGCAACTGCAAAACTGGCCCTGTTTGAGTGTTGCCTGTGTGCCCCCAGCCCCCTCCAGTTCCTTCCCTCCCGTTAAGGTTTGTTTATTTTTAATCTCTTTTTGTTATCCATCATTTTGCAGGCCATACATCTCCTCTTGGCGGGGTGAAAAACTAGTCACGTGCTCTATTAGCATTCTTTTTCTGACTAAAAATAATTAAGTGCCATTTTTCCTGAGTGTCAATCAAACAGTAAAAAAAAAAAGCAATACATTTAATTGAGAAAATAAAAATTCCGCTCCATGTAGGACTGTTCATTATGGTAAATAAAAGCCACAATTTTGTCGCTTGTTGTAGGTGCCCCATTGTGGCCCGTCATGTCTCTTTCAGCACTAGTTTATGTCTGAGGTCAGAGATATTCCAAACATGCCAGTTTCCCATTGCTCATGGGAGTTTATTAAAAAAAAAAAATCAAGGTTATTTATTTATACATTAGAATGTATCTCTCTTATTTGAGCCGGTGATGGAATGAGGGAGCAGCATTTGATGAGCCACATAAGCACGAACCCCTGCCCTTTTTGTTCCAAGATTTGTAGAGCCCTTTTTGTTCCAAGATTTGCAGAGCCCTTTTTGTTCCAAGATTTGCAGAGCCCTTTTTGTTCCAAGATTTGCAGTGCCCTTTTTGTTCCAAGATTTGCAGAGCCCTTTTTGATCGCAGAAGAAAATCTTCAATGCCCTTTCTATGTTTACGCCCCTGCCCATGAGAAAGTCTGTCTGCTAACATTAAAACACTAATGAAAGGTATGGACTGCACCTAAAGAAAAGTGTTATGATGCTTTTAAAATGTCCATCTGCTTGTATTCTGAATGTTATTCTCTTGTCATTGTTTGTGAATATGCAGCAGGCTACTTGAAAGATAGCACGGATCCTAATTATCCGTGGGTATCAAGTCTTGTGTGTTAGCCCCAGTGCATCCAGATGTATTAACTCCAGCATTGCCAGCATAACGATAAAAAAGAAAATACATTTTGAACCAGTATTATTTCGTTTTCCAAAACTGGCAGATGAATGAGAACAAGTGCAGTGACGATTGTGAGCAGCAAAACAAACAGTTATATTGCCGCAGACATGTTTTTATCTCAATTTCATGGATTTACCATTAATCATAATCAGTAGGAGCAAGCCGGAGCCATCGTGTTTCTGTCATTTGACAGGATTCTGATGCTGCTAATTAGCCAAACAGCAGATTGATGGAATTCTTGAATGGTGTTTAGGTTGTGATAGCTGTAATACGCGACTCATGGATATCAGTTACAAACATAAAGTGTGGTGTGTACTGGTATGGAACAAAAGATCCTAGGAAGTTCTGTAGCTCCCAATTGGAAAATTAAACAGAACAAAACCAGGAGATTCAGGGCATGACCCTTGATAATGAAAAGCACTCATGGTGACCCTGGGTGGTGCGCTCTGAAAGACGCGTTCTCCAGATTTAATTGACTGCTAGTGGATGAATTGGAACACAGTTAAAGAGAGCTCAGGCATAAGCCCACAGTCAAGGAGACACGGTTAGTAATGGTTAGAATGCAGAGCATAGGGGGGGTTTATTTATGCCCCTTTACCCTCGAGCTATAGTGATAGTAGTGTAGTGCAGAGGCATCCAGATGAAGTGAACTCTTTCCCAATCAAATTTCTCTGAAAACTCTGAAAACACATAAAAATAACGGTGGACTTCGGCAGACGGGTGACAGAATTGTCTGACTTATCAGAAACGCACACACAGACAAAAAAAAAACCAAATGCTATTATGTAATAAAACTGTGTGCTTAATCATGTGAGCAAGCAAGAGATTACAACAGTGGAAGAAAAATTTAGACGGGCCAAAAGAGGAAGCCACACCCAGACCCAGATCTCTCATTCTCATTGGCCGCAAATAACAAAACATGTACCGAAGAAAAACCTCGTAATTTGCCGTGTTGGCTTTAGGGAGGAAGGAACAGGGTTTCTTAGGAAAGCGAGCCCTGGGAAAAAGTCACCCTTTCAGGCAGTTTCAGACGAGCAACTTTTGCCCTCTGCTGTCTGAAGTGATACATTTGTTCTGCAGACAGACTGTTTGCTCATGCAGCCGGCGCTTGAGTGACAGATCACGCGCCGGATGCGCCGCGATTAGTTAATAAACTTAAAAGGAATGTGTGGATAGCCCTGCGGAACAAAAGGAATTTAATATTACAAAACAAGAAAATGATTTCCAGTGCGTACCACATTTGATTAAATAAGTAGCTCTTTCCTCAATGTGAGCTTTCCATGGAAAGGGGCTTTAAGAGTAGGTCTCAGGTAAGCACCATCAGCCTTACCCAATTACTCCTAAATTGAACCAAATTGTTACATTGTCTTTCCTCTTGCCTGGCTTGCCTTACCCCGGAACTCGGCCTCTCTTGAGACAAACCAGGTTTGCCGGGTTTAACATCTAATTTAGCTGGCAGCAGCGCCAGTTTTAGAACATGGGCCTGTATCATGGCTTCACCCAATCGTGATTTCTCGGTTCCCCCGGACCAAGCCTGAAGAAACAGGTTGTTCTGAATTTCTGAGACCAATGTCTGAATACACTGAAAATGTTACAAGAGACTGAACATTTTACCCCATTTTATAAACGTTGATTACCCTCAACACATTGACTTTTAAGCCTTGTAAAATGAAGACTGTATATATTGCTATAAGTTGCTGATGACGTATTGCGACATTAATATAAAGTCGCTAATTTACTGCCTTCAACTTGACTTATATGTGCCTTTAACAAATCTAGTTCAGAATCTGCCACTCAGGGAGATAATTTGTTCACAATCAGGGACTGAAAAACAGGAGGTAAACGTTGAGAGGTGACTTATCCCCAAATTGTGGCCTTGCATAATTCAAGTAGTTTTTCCAAATAAAAATGGATATGTTTACCCCCCTCCACAAAATGTTTGTTTTTCCTTCCATTTTCTAAAACCACTTATCCAATTCAGAGTGGTGGGGAATGGGAGCATAGCCCAGCAGGCAGACTCCTTGAGTCTGCACGAGTCTGCACGAGTCTGCACGTGGCAGAGAACACCCGGACAGGGGCTGGGGGCACACAGGCAACACTCAAACAGGGCCAGTTTTGCAGTTGCCAATAACCCCTAACTCGCGAGTTTCTGAGCAGTGGGAAGAATCCCACGCAAGCACAGGGCAGTGTGGTCAATGAAACGTGCTCATGGACAATGGAACGTGCTCGTGGACAATGGAATGTGCCAGTGGACAATGTAACGTGCTCATGGACAATGGAACGTGCTCGTGGAAAATGGATCTTGCTCATGAACAATGGGTCATGCTCATGGACAACCGAGCGTGCTCATGGTCAGTGGAACGTGCCCGTGGACAATAGAACGTGCCCGTGGACAATGGTACGTGCCCGTGGACAATGGTACATGCCCGTGGACAATGAAACGTGCTTGTGGACAATGGAACGGGCTCGTGGACAATGGAACGTGCTCGTGGACAACAGAGCGTGCTCATAGTCAGTGGACCAGTGGTACATTGTCCATGAGGGTACTCCATTATCATGGACAATGGAACGCGCTCATGAACAGTGGAACACGCTCTTGAAAAGAACCAACACTACCCTTTTCACTCTGTGCTTAGGTTGGAAAAATGTATCCCGGGATTATACCATCTTTCTTGGAATTAACAGACCCTGTTTTTAAAGACAATATATAGGCCCACATTTGTAGTGATAATTAAGTCCCAGAGGTTTATAATTCATAAATAATGGTGCTGTCAAGGGTACTCTGCCAGCTCGCTTGACTAATTGTGAATTTAACCCTTTGTAAGAAAGCCTTAAATTAATTCATCTTAAAAGTTTTATTATGTTGCAACGAGACAAAATATATTTTTTTATTGTGTGAAAATAAGTTCACAATGAAACTTCGTTGTGTCATAGAGTGGCTGTCAGTGGGGTATAGATTGATCCTGTTATCCACTCAAGTGGCACATTTCTGATGCAATCTAACCCTTGTTATTGACCAGAGAGTTCCATTATTATCCAGTTAGTCTCAACAGCGGACCAATTATCCTTTAATTGGTTCTTTCTTACCATTTATTTACAGGATAATGATCAAGGCTGCGAGCGATTGAGTGAAACTAAAGGTTATCGTCTCAACGTGTCTCTCTCTTGCACACACGCACCCGCGAACACACTCACACACTCACATGCACATTCTGGGCCAATCCAAGCAGCTGTCAGAGTGTAATCCCATCTGTTAATTTTCAATTTATCAACCAACATTGAAGGCGTCAAATGTTTAATTTGGTGTGTACCAGGAGGGGTACACTGTGAGACTGACCTCCATCCCTTGACACACAAAGGTTTACTGGTGAAAGCTGACTACTTGTAGACACATCTGTTATGCATGCTATCTTTCCAGCTCGCGTTGTTGAGATTTGCCAAAGCACTACATTAGAGAAATGAATCACTGGTGTGGTAGCATATACTTTACTTAAATACTTTATACTTTACTGTAAAGTATGTACAGTACTGTGCCAAAGTCTTAGGCGCCCTAGCTTTTTTACATAAATATAGTCTTTAATGTTTATTTTTTTGGTCATCTGCCGTAGTGTGTTAGTAGAAAAAATTTCCGAACGTTCATTTTCTGAAAGAAGAACAAGGTATGGCCTCCTCGTTGCAGCCATCACCGCCATGCTTTATCGCAAACTCCAAACATGCTTTCAGGTGGTACATTTTGAGTAACAGCTTCACCATACAGGCCAGTATGCAGAGCTCTTCATATGGTTGACTGGTAGACCACTACCCCATTCCCAGCCACTGATCTCAGTTGCTACTTCAAAGCGATAGTTGGCCTCTCTGGCTTCTCTCACAAGTCATGTTCATGTTTGAGAGCTGAGTTATGAGGGATGACAGTGTCTGGTTGGAGCGGCGTAGCTTCCAAATCCTGATTATCGATCCAGCTGTGCTCACAAGGATATCCAAACAGTTGGATAGTATTTTTGTACCCTTTCCTAATCTCTGAATTTGTATTACTCTAAGTTTTGTAGAGTGCAGTCTGGTCTTTATTTCCCCTTCAGATTCACAGCCTGACCAATGTTCCTTCAACAGTGGATTTTTTATCCAGAAAATGTGACAGGAACTTTAATGGTCCACAGGTGGAGGCCAATGGCAAGATAACTGGGTCCTTGTTCAGGAAATTTCTTTCATCTGTGTAATCTGGGAGCTTCCACAGCACAGGGGTTGAAAACGTAATTCAAGCAATGTATTTCAGTTTGTTATTTGTTATTTGACTACCTGCATTTTGAATTTCAGTGTTTTAAAATAAATTATCTGACAGAAAGCAATTTCAATGTACCATTTGTAATTCGGTGATATGAGAGAATTGGTCTGTATGGAGGCTGTATGGATGAAAAAATATATATGTATTTATAAGACGAACATGTTCATGAGTCTAGAAGCAAAATACATTGGGTTTTATCCCTTCACACAAATTAGTATACGAGACTGACATTCTGAATAACTTGGTGATGAACACCATCCATTTATCGCTCTTTACAGCAAAAATGGGTTTCATAATTGCAAAATACTTTCACAGCCTTGATAAAATAGTTTTGTAATTGTAATTGTTTTTCCAGTTGGTCAGTCAAGGTAAAAGTAATCAGTTCCCTCATTTGTTTATGCAAAATAGGTGTGTATGTGTGAACATATTTTATCAGGGCTTGTTTGCCAACAGTGTGCAGTAGAAGAGCATTTCTTCTACTGCCAACGTTTGACTTTCAGTAAGTTTCAATGTGTTGCCGTCACAGGATGCCACCTTTCCCACAAGTTAGTTTGTCAAAAGTTCAGCCCTGCTAGAGCTGCCTTCCTGTAAGTACCGCGGAAATGCCTAGGAGCAACAACAGCTCAGTCGCAAAGTGGTAGATAACGGCAGCGGCTGAAAATAGTCTGTCCTTGGTTGCAGCACGCACCAACAAACTGCCTCTGGAAGCCACGTCAGCTCAAGAACTGTTCTACCTGTCTGAATGCACAGTGCAGAAAAGTTGATTGCATGTTGCTAAGCAATTGAGAATATGGTATGCACTGGATAATCTACCTGGTATTGGCCAGTTACTGTATGTATTTGGACATTACCTGATCAATTAGGCGCTTCAATCTAATGTGAATAATGAGAGAATTTATAACTGACCACTAGGCAAGAAGGTTAATTTTAAAGTGCTGAGCAAGTGAGGGTCTGTCCGTAACCAAACCTTTACCCCTTAGAAATGTTTAGAGCTGTGGTTAATATGAGTAATGACTGGAAAAGCATGTATCCGTCATTACTCATCTATTCTCCTTAATTGTGTTTACTTGAATATCCTGTAAACAGCAGGTCATGTGACTCCCTCGGGGAGCAATGGACAATATATTACATCTGTTTTACGTTAAGGCTGGAGAGAGGCATAATGACGATCGACATTCTGTCATTTGAAGTTGTCATGCCTCCTCTGGCCTTCGTGGAAAAATAAACTTGTATTTGTTCGTCGTTGCGTGTTCTCTGTATCTTCACAGTTGTCAGGACCATAAATAGGGAGCGGCTCAAACAGAGAAAACCCAGCGACGCACAATTGTTACATTACCTTTTTAAAGGCCGATCACAGGCTAACTGGTAGGGGGGGACTTGGTCTACTCCGGGCTTGAGGCGAACTCATCCAGATATACATTCACATGGACACACTTTTGGCAGATGGCTGCTCAGAGTGTTTCTACTTAGAGTGTTTCTTCACGCTCTCAAAAATGCTTTTTATATCAAAGTGCATATTTAAAACTTGCAGAAAAAATATCGAGTGCAATTGTTTAAAAATTAACTAACTCTTTGATTACCCTCTGGGACTCAATAAAGAGGTTCCAATCCCGAGAGAAACGACCGTTGTGCCCTTGAGCAAGCTACCTCAGCCAATTCGTGTCTGGCTTTATAAAACTGTAAAAAAACAGGCAAAACGCAAAACTATGTACGTTACCCTGGATACAGGTGTCTGCAGAGCACATAAATAATACAGAAATAAATGAAGCGGCTGTATTATGGGGAATTGCTTCTGGGGTCCACGACCCATCCGGACCAGCATCTGCATATCATTGCCGATTAATGTAAGATATAGGGAAAGAATTACAGCCAGTTTCAATAAAATATTTCACCATGTCTGGAAGGCATCACATTATCCTTTCCAAATAGGATCGATTTAATATAAATATACAATGATGTTGAATATTTTTGAATAAATGAAACTGAAAAAGTTGTTATATTTACACCAAGCATGTTATGTGCTGTCAAAAAGAGCAAATGCATTTATTTATTTAGACTGGGCACTTACCCAATGTGGTGGCTGATGAGACTGCAAGCTGTCGCCGACTACGCCCATCACGCGACCACTGTGTCAGTATTAGAAAGCCAACATGTGACCCACTGACTGCGTTTCCTGACACTGTCCTTAAATGAAGCTCCGGACGAACGCTGCTCGGACAACCGCACCAAGCTCGATTAGTTTGTCTCGGACAGTTCTACGGCAGTGTACCCTGTCGACGGTTCGTTGTCGACAGGCTGAAACATGTATTTTCATACTATGCTGAAAATATAATGTTTAGAAAGCTCAGGAGAGCTTTTCCTTTGTCTTTTTAAAACATTAACGAACTAATGCTCTTAAACAGAAGGGACAATCAGAATACTATTTGTAGTTGTTCCCACACGGTTTGAACAACTGTAGTTGTGTGTATGTGTGATATAGATTTTTCTAGGCAACTAAATCACCTGATGTAGTTCCGAGTGGCACAAAAGAGCTCCCAACGGAGGCTTGAAGGTCAGGACGTGTGGCTGTGGGGTCAGGAAGTGTGGACTGAATGAAAAACAATTGCCGGTCGATTCTGAAAATCTGCCAGTGGTTTTTTTAGTGGACCATAAATGGCCATTTTGTTAGGCAACTTTTTAAGTGGCCATGTGTAAGGCAAATACAAATTGCTTAGTTGCCACAATTTCACAATACATTTATTTTTTATTAGTACCTGATTAAAAGGTGTTGCTACATACCTTGTCCCGTTGGGTTTAGATGAAAATATTCAGCAGACTTTGATTAGGACATCTTTTAATGTTCCATTGTGACATCTTTCCTTTACAAAAATACGGTAAAATATTACAGTCACTTTTTGGTCATTTATTATTTTTTCTTAACATTATTTTACAGACAGTCAAAAACAGAATATCGAGAAGTATCTAAATTAAAGTAAGCATGTTCTATATGCTCTATGTTAAAACAATTAATACTGTAGAATGATTGGAGGAAGTCGCTGTTTATTAGAACAATTCAAATCTCCACGTACTATGACCTGTTTAAACTGTTTAACACAGGCAGAACCACCACTAACTTATTCACACACAGATAGACCCTAGCCATGTTTAGACAGCTGTCTCCAAGGTCTTACGGTGCCTTGCCTTATGGTGTGCGCTCCTAGGCTGCCCTTCTATCCTGGCCTTGCCTGAGGGTGTGTCCTCTGAGGCTACCTGTCAGCCTGGCCTTACCTGAGGGTGTGTCCTCTGAGGCTGCCTGTCAGCCTGCCCCTACCTGAGGGCGTGTCCTCTGAGGCTGCCGGTCAGCCTGCCCCTACCTGAGGGCGTGTCCTCTGAAGCTGCCTGTCAGCCTGCCCCTACCTGAGGGCGTGTCCTCTGAGGCTGCCTGTCAGCCTGGCCGTGCCTGAGGGCGTGTCTTGTGAGGCAGCCTGTTAGCCGGGCCATTCTTGAGGGCACGTCCTCTGAGGGCTTGTGCCACACTCATATACCTTTTCACATGAATATTAGCTCTTATTTGGATTCATTTTTATTTTTTATGTTTCTACATTATCAAAAAATATGACAAGACACATGCCGTGTGCTCTTCAACGTAGACTTAAAGCGTACTTCAACACTTTAAATCTCACCTCCGGTTTAAAAAATTCCCATAAGTGCTCGTCTGAGTGTGTCAGCGCACTTTGGATGCACGTCTCTGAAGTCAGTGCTCTCCCGAGACTGCTCTCCCAGAGAAGCTTTGCCTTTGTTGCCTAACTGCTTTGAGTCAGAAAGACTTCCTCTATTGGGCAGCATCTACCCTCTGATGTTGAATAGAAACCTCAAGTACACCTCCTTGAAAATAATATGGCGTATCACCAACTCCCCGGAATGGCGCTGTTATCGATAGTCCGTTGTATAGGAAGATGGATTGTTATTTATTTTTAATTCAGGAATTCATTTTAAATCTCCAAAGGATCAAGATGCGAATGGAATCTGCGGCAGCCGATAGAAAAGAATAACAATGAAGGTTTACACCCCGCTGCAAGGTCCACTCGGGCAAATCGATAGCCCTCCCTTTGCCGCGATTTGTTTTGCTGTTTGGCTTTGAAGTACTGTGATGGAAGTGCTAATTATAAATCTGGTTGTCAAAGGAACCTTAAAGCTTTTCATTCCTGACGCTGCCTCTTTTCTGAGAGACCGCGTTTTGGACATGGGTCAAATGCTGTTCCAGAAAAGCAAGATTGGGTCATTCCGGTGTCCTATAAGTATAAGCACGATATTTTAAATGATAATTCACCACAAAATAGTTTTTGATCATGAACTGTTGGAGAAAATGCCGTGCCCTGAAATGACGAATGACGAAAACATCCATCTCCTCCTTCCGTTCACTTCTTGCTGTTTGCATTCCGCCACCAGTCATTTGTTTTCGGGTTGGCATTTGGTCCTTCCAAGCTCACTCAACCCTATGAAAGATTTCACTTTGCATATTAAATTAAGTGATGTACTTTAATCTCACCCACCACACCGCGCAGGTCGTGCCGGGAATATCAAATTTTTCCCTTCTGCTCAGTACTGCAGAGCGCGTCGACCCAATTTTTGAATAGCTAGTTGATTGTAATTTACTTTCCGTCAAAAAGTTTCAGTCAAGTTACCAAAGGCGTCACTGTATAAATTCAGCAGAGGATCCACTTGGAACGTGCAACGGTTCCACAATGAAAGCCGTGTCAGATCCATCGGAGCCGCTCTGGCCCAGTGCCATCTCAGGCCTTTGCAAATCATCGGCCATGTCGCACAAGCACATGACCGCACATAAGAAGTGGCGGTGAGGAAGTTTGAAGGAAGCATTTTTTAACCAGGCGGCTGTAACCACGTGACTGTAACCACGTGACTGTAACCACGCGGCTGTAACCACGCGGCCTTCCTGAAACTCTGCTAAATATGGTGATCTTCTCCACTTAAAGATGGAGAAACCCTTGAGCAGCCCTAACAAAACAAACGTGAGCATGCTGGGGGTGCATGGCGTTTCCGCCGGAGAGAGCAGAACCGGGCCGTTGATGTACACAGGAGTGCCGCTAATGCCCTTAAGCTCTGAAGCCTAAGCCGGTTAAATAGTGAGTTAGCGATGAAATCATAACGGAATGCGGTCAGCCGCATAAATCAAGAAGTGAAGGGGGAATTTATGAGTAATGTGATTTGGCCAGCCAAGGGACTACAGTAAATGTCATTTTTTGCACTTTAGGATATGCAGGTAAAGGAAAAATGGGGGGCGCAATCAATTTTGTTCTTAGTGAGCAAACCCTAGAGTGAGAAAGGGAAGCCAAACTTGGTGAGTCCCACGAGCTTATCCGACGACTAGGATTAATACCCAGGTGCTTGGTTTGGGAGAATAAGGTAATGTAACACATCTTTGTCTGAGGAGATCTTGTAGAAGGTAAAGGCTGTGGATGGATGGCCCAAGTCAGGAACCAGCGGGGCAGAGTCACACCGCCAGACTACAACACTTGGCAGCTATTCAGATTTTTGGCAGCTGATCCGGGAACAGGGAGCACGTTTGTGTGCCACCCTGCTGCACGGAACAGATGTGCCTGGACCAGAATAAGCAGGGGAGGCAGTTCTACCATGAAAAAAAAAAAAAGATTGCAGGCCTTCCACGGGCTGGAAACAAGCAGAGGACAGCCCCCACGGGGCAGGGATGACAGGACCGACAGCTTACAGGGAGGGGGCCCAGCTAATAAACATCGGTTCAGTGCCAGCCGGGGTTGATGCTTTTGCGCTCTGACGAGGAGGCCGAACCTCGTCTCATCCCTGACAGGGGACTGCCGTCGGCGGTCGCGATCGGCCCGAGTAAGCAGAACCAATGCAAACGAAATAAACGCGGTCCCTTTGATCACAGCCAGCGATCACGTTAAGAGGATCACAGCGAGGTTGCCTCTCGTTCCCCCGGGAACGCAACACTCTGGGAAGATAAAAGGTTATGTTATCGAACAGATAATCACTGAGGCTTAAACTTCACTGTCTCTAATGCGTATCGTGTTGAATCGGTCACTCGGGGTGAAGCTTGCAATAAAACAGACAGCGGTATAAATTTCCAATCATTCAGAAACCATAAGAGACGTGGCAGAGTTATTCAATATCATAACGAGGATTAAAAAAAAAAAAAAAAACATTTATTATACTTGCAATAAATCCACCAAATTGTTGCCAAGCAAAATCCAAAACTGCTTCTGTAATAGGTGCACTGACATTTTATTGAACAGACAGGACACAGAAAATGAATCAGGCTGGTAAAACTAGGCCGTTAAAAGGAGACCCTGCCTCTGAGATTGATGCCACTCCCTAATGATGCCGGCCACCTATTAATTACATTATGAATAAGCTTAGATCATTAAGTTTGTTTGGAATGAGGACACATATTTTTGCATTGAATCCAGGGCCCAAAGAAGAGTAAATCTCTATCAATCTTCTCTTTGAAAAGTGTCTTTCCGTCTCATGTGAAGTGTATTGGTATGGTTCCTGTGGTCTCTATTACTGAAGCAGAATTCCAAACGATGGCTTGTCTGATGAAAACTGCTTTGAGCAGCTATCACGGGTCCTTCCTTTTGACTGAGAAGGCCCTCCTGTCTCCCTGCGGTGGTGGCAACAGAGCTTCCGAGGACCCCTTGGGAAATGCACAGATCTCCCCGAGACCAAAGCACCAGGCAACATCCTGTTCTGCACCGTGGGAAATAAAATTTTCCAATTATTTGTACCGTGATAATTTATACCGTCAACCCTCCCTCCCAGCATCCTTTTAAAACTGCTCCAAGACCTGATATACTGATGAATTAATGAAGCACACGTGAACTGCATCCTTTTAAATATCCTACGAAAGCAGGAAAAAGTACTTTACAGCAAATGAAGATCTCGTTAATTTTAAAAAAGGAAGCGTAATCTTGCATTTCTGATTACAATTTATTTAATGATGATTCTTTTTTCCTGACGAGGAGTTTTGGGCGGATTTTGGCCAGTGCCTTTGGAATGGCCAGAAGCCTTCATCCTGTTCTTGGTCTTCCTCAGGATGTGCCGACTGCGCATTCTAGTATTCTATGCGGTATTAAGGAAGGAGGAGGGCCGGCACTTACCGTGAGCAGCAGTTAAACATGCGGTTACGCTGCAAATTGAACACGACGGTTGGGCTCAGAGGCTGGGCTGTTAGAAAGATAAAGCGATGCCATAATTCCGATCTACACTCTTCACATCACTAACCACGTTACACGGTAGGCGTGCACCGCGCTGCACAATTAGTCACACAATCAGAGTGCCTGCACGGAGTAAGGGGACCATGTGACGGGCAATTTGGGAACGGAGCCGCAGAAGACGGGGGTTGATGATGAGCCTCAGAGGCTAACACTTTCAGTCTGAAGAGAATTAACGTGTACGACTCCTCTCCTTCAAGAACCTTCACTCAATTATACCATACTGTGTGTTCTGGTGTTCTGGAAAATCCAGCTCTGTCACAGATGGATGTTTCAGGAAGGGAAGAAAACTAATATGTATCTTACATAGTGGTGTAAAATAAACACGTTGTTCATTAACAGAAAAGCTCAACAGGTAAAATAACTGAATTATAAATAATTAAAATTGTCTGGACCACCTCTCGCCATTTTAAATGAAAGGATTCACATGTTTTTCACATTTTCTTCATTATGATGATTTGTACTCCCTTCACTGGTCTGAGGGCTGACGGATCATTGCTTTTCATTAGCTCAGATGGAATTAGGGCAAAGTGTTTATGGTGCGATGACCCTGCAAATCCTCCATGCGAAAAGCCTGGTGCGGGCATCTTGAATGCGTTGACAGCACCTGTCATATCCCCGGTCGGAAGGACAGGCCGATTTTCTCTCTAGCACAAACCCCAGCCAATTATCGACCGGGCTTTGTAATTGAATGGTTTTGTGTTCTTGTGCGAAAAAGGTGACAGCTTTGGGTTCACTCTCATTCATCAATGTCCCTGCGTAATTGCGGAGCTCGGAGTGGCGTGCACTATTAGTGTACGCCACCCTGTTGCACGGGAGACAGTAGATGCATGACGCATTGTCAGCAAAGGCTCCGCGACCTGATGTAAGCCGGTCTCCATTAAAATGGCGACTGCTTCTGTATTCTCTAAAAAACTAAAAAACTAAACAAAAGCAGCAAAAAAATCCCGGCTCTCTTTTTATTTTTTCTTACCACAAAAACTTGGGAAGGCCTTCTTTCTGATGTTTAGCCGGGAAGAACTGCATTTGTACTTGGTCTGTATTTAATTTCCTACCATGCATACATCCCATTTGGCACTTGCCACAGGTTTAGTGAGTCACCAAGCAAGAAGACTTTGACCGGGCTATGAATAAACGCTGCAACCCAATGGGTCAACTCGAAAATGGATTATACCGATGATTCGAACAGCCATACACCTCAAAATGCTGAGCGCAATGACAATAAACACCGTCATGACTAATAAATAAAACTAAATGAGGTTACAAAGAAAACTCAGTATGTTACATTTGTTTCCTACCGATGGCAGATTAAATAATGCCACTTTGTCAATGAACATTAAACACATGCAGAATTGTATTCAGAATATATCTGAGAACTGCTAACTCAACAGCTTAAAATTAGTGAGTGTCATGGGTGATTTGAACCCAAATTTAAGCATTAGCTTTTGCACAATATCATACCGCATTTCTGCCACAAAAGGTCATCTGACCTTTCTACTGAATCAAGTACACTGTTTACACATTAAAGCATTAAGATCATATAAAATAAAAAAATAAATATTAATAATGTAATATATAATAGGTAAGATGATCCTTAGATCAGGAATACATTTTATTATACTAACAGTTTTAAAGGCACAATACAACATAGCAAATTGAAAAAACTCTCTCTGGGGGTCCATCCTTAATTTTCTACCAGGGAAAAATCTGTTTATGCGCTACATTTGCGAGTGAAAGCGAACCTACTGTTCTGAGTCACTTTAGCAGAAAGGTCACAGGAATCGACCGACTGCCAAATGAATGGGAAAGCGTGTGTGTTGACTTCCCAGGGTTCCTTCCCTCCAGTTTAGCTGATGAATTGACAAATGCATATCAGATCCGCCCCCCCAGTACTCCGTGCCCTTAAACCGGTAAAGAACTGCAATTAGTGGATGTGGCAAACTGCTCTTAGTCAAGCTGCAGTGACGGCAACATCAGCCCCAGCAATGGCATTATCATTCATCTGCAGGCTTCACGCTTTTATTTTTCCTGTGAGCCAGAGTAATATTTTCAAAAAAAATATTTTCACCATGCATCAGTGCCATGGCAACCACCATCGCAGTTTTGAGGTTCTGGAATTCAGATCATCGGCATGAGAACAGTGCCTGTTACGGGATCAGATCTTTTAGGCGTCGTCTGTTCGACGCCTGGGTAACAAACACAAGAAGACGGGAATGTGTGACGGGAATGTGCAAAGCGTTACACAAACTGGATTTCTGAGCGAAAAAAGACTGATGCCAGGGAGCATGCATGGGAGAGGGCAGGTAAATAATGACCTGTCTGCTCCACTCTCACCGGTGTTCGTTTCACACCGAAAAACTGGGAGTTCATTGCTTTTTATAAATCATAATTTTCCTCTTTGTCATTACATTGCTTCATAACATCGTCATCCGTGGAAAATTTGAATTTTTTGTTTGTGAATTTTTGGTGCAAAAACCCACCTGCCTGAGCCATAGATAAACCATAGATAAATGATAAAACCACAAAGGTTGGTATTTTCCCTTTAATGCCAGGGATTAGTAAAAACGGCAGACCATTTTAGAAGGGCATTTAGCTCTACTGCCAAGGGTTAATCCATGGATGAGAAAATGATGTGCTTAGCAACCGGCTCCGGTGAGCTGCCTTGATCCACTGCAGTCACCATAAAACACAGTACATAACCACTTATTAGTTACATAACACGAGTGTAGCAGCGCAGGCAGGCCTGGATTTCAACAATAAGCCAAGGAGACACGCTCAGGCCCTAATGGCACCCGAGTGTGGTTTGTGTAATAAGAAGATTCTGAAAGAGGAAGGGCTTCTTATTATTTATTTTACATTTTTATCAATTAAATAAATTAAATGTTAAATTTAGTTTAGTTTTAAAAACTGAAAAGTCAGTGTTCAGCCTAAGTTAAACACAGTTTAAAAACGGTCAGAAAGTCAGTTTCCATTCATCAGTTCCCTGAAGGACGTTTTTTATTTGTGTTTTGTTCATATAAATGAAGGCCGCCTGGCTATCTGCCTGCCTGTGTCTGATCCCTCCTAGGCCGAGGAAATATTTATTCTTCAGGCAGTTTCATGTGTATTCTGTCGAAGTTTCATGTGAATCCACTCAATGTGCCATTTCTCTAGTAAAAAAACATTATCATCTGAAGCAGACCCCTATAATCCCAATCAACAATATTGTTTTTAAAATCGACTAATTTCCTGTGCGTTCCCAAAACTCCCGCCATGCCAATAAACGGATTTACAGCATCATATGTGACGTTAAGGACATTGTACAAAGCTGTATTTTTTCATGGCTATTATTCTGAATTAGTCCTGTCACATCACCATCTGCAACTATGTAGTGCTGTCTGTTTTAGGAATTTCGTGCGCATCAGGGTTCCCTCGGTTGTGTATTTCTTTGAGGAGATTAGACAGTATCCACACAAAGGGATGTTTTCCCCAGACGTTACCATGAGATGAGGAATGAGCATGGAGAGAGGGGGTAAAAAAAAGAGGAATTCTAGGCTGGTGTTTTTTCTTCCTAAACTCGTTAACCCTTGACATAAGTGATAGGCATTTTGTCCAAAGTCGACACGTCATGTTGATTTAGCAAGTAATAACGACACACAAAACAAGAACAGTGTTTTAAAGCGTTTTTGTTCTGGCATACAATTCTCATCTTAGTTCTCTTTTAAGTAAACTATGAGTTTTACTCTTTTTTTTTGTATTTACACTGCCCCTTTGAATTTATTAATTGACATTCCCCTTACACGTTCTCATCTGCGTTAAATAGGTTTTGCGTTCTTTTGCGTTCACACTGCTGTTTTTGGAATTGAGTACGATAATATGACATAATTTATTCATTGCAACTCTGACTAATTGAACAATACACTGTATTTTTTTAGGTCTGTGGTATTCAGACTCTGGGACACAGTTAGTTTGCAAGCCACAGACACAAAATGTAGGACATCATTTATACACCTGGGTGTGGTTCAGCCCACGCTCCGGTCCTGGTAATTAAACTTGAATTAGACTTAAAGGAGACAGCCGAGCAGCCTGAAATAGCCCATTTCTTGCTGTACTTTGTTTGTTGGAAAATTATTTTGTTTGTTTTAAAGCCTGAAAAGTCCTTAAAAGCCAAAATGTTTGACTTTGGTGTTTTATTAAATTGTCAGCTTTAACTGCAGTAACAAAATGCAAACAATAACATTTTTAGAAGTGTTGATTCCCTGTGTATGATCACACCTGGTCATTGGGCATTGGGATTCTCCAAAATCCCCATAGGTATTTTGCACTTAATTTACTTTCCCCCACTGTGTGCCCCTGGAGAATTCAAAACAGCCCGCTGTCCAATTTGAGTTCGACATCCCTGTAGTACATGCTGGTGGCAATCCTCTGGGATGGATTAACAAGCAGATTTATTGATATATAGGGAAAGCAGATATGTCAGAGGGTTCTAATTAAAAGTTCTTGTGTTTGTTCAACCAAAGTTGTGTGTTTTTTAGGTTTTTTTTACAGACTGGTAATTTTCACTGATACCAAAATGGATGTTTTTTGTTCCGATTGCTTTTGGTTTTGTTCTTTTTTTTTTTTTAAACCAGCCCAGCTCCCTGTTTCTGATCACTCCAGGACCTTGCACATTCCCTTGAACATTCCCCCGCACACAAAAGATTCCAGATATCACACAGTTCCCCTCACTTAAATTCTACCCCTCTCAAATTTGCGCTCAGCTGTGACTTATTCAACAGACACAAATCAAAGTTTGCTGGAAAATTAAATTCTCTATGCTTTCCTTGAAAAATAATCAGAGTCTAAGATATGTATTAGGTAATACGTTCAGCTGTCAGTCATAACTGAAAACCCAAAGTTTCAATTACAGTTACAACAATTATGGGAATTTATGAGGAATTATCCATTAAGAAAATTGGTCTCATTTTCTGCCGTAGGTGTAATAGGCATATAATTTATTAGGAAGCAGCAGCAGCTGAATAATTATAACTAATACCAACATGATAAATAATTTAAAACATTTTGTGAGTGTTTTTAGTTTGTTTTGAGCTGTATGTTTTTAGGTATGTAGATAATAGTTTCCGGATACCAGGAGACAATCACATATTTCAGATGAATGTGCCCGTTTAAGCCTTGACACCGCACTATTCTCAGCCAGATTTTAATTTGTTTTATAATTGTTTTGCGCCTTTCCCGCTGTAGCTTTCTCTGGCCTGGCTGATTAAATGTACATTCAAGTCAATTCTAATTCTTCTTGGTAACTAGCTTCTTCTGCTGTCTCTCTGCTCAGTGTGTTTTCCCGGGTGGATCTTGGTAGGCAGGAGCACATCCTTCTGTACACCATGCCTTTCATCTCGTCGAGGAGAAAAAATGACAGAGGTTTAAAGCAGTATGTGTACATGCGCAGCTATCCGCAAAGGGCAGAACTGTTGACAAAAGGTCATGAAGAGAAGGTTGTGAGATTGAATCCCCGGGGAGAACACTGAGGTTCTCTGTTGAATATAAACCCGCTTCAGTAAACAGTCGCTGCGGAAACAAACAAAAAAAGCTAAATTAAAGAGCATAGTAGGGTGTAATTGCCCTTTACCTTCACTCAACTCTTAATCCAATAATGTATAAATAACTTAAAAATATAAATTCAGAAACACTGCAAATCAAGTTTAATATTAAAACAATGATCATTTTTATTAAGCCTTTGGAAAGTTGAATATGTCGTTGATAGTTCATCATTCTGCTTATTCTCACTATCTCTCTATTTTAAAAAATTGACTTTATTCATGCAACAGCCATTATGACCACTATGTCTCTCTTTAAAGATATGTGCAACTTTTATGAGAGTGCTATAATATAATATAAACTGTATCTAGTACAGCGCAGTAAGAATTTTTCAGTATTCAGCTCCTGGCTACTGTGAAACCATGATTTAAAAAGTGATATTTTCTTTTTTCAGAAATCATCTACAATTCAATCCAATATTACCCTCGCATCATCATTCACATGCATCACTCACATGCATAGCCAAACATTAAAATTATGCTACGTCTGCTGTATATAAATGTCAGTATCAGGCAAATTGTGGTGCATCACTAATTTAATATTTCTTTTTTGTAATATAATTAGGGTTTTCATTTAAAATACTGCAGGGTTTGTAACACTTAATATTAAATCATTAGTTACCATGAGTCAAATAGGTACTGTTGTTGCGGCTTTCGTTAAATGTGTTTTTTTTTAACCATTTGCTTTCATGGAAGCATTGCATCCAGAACCTTAAGTTCTAACAGACCAGCGACGTAGCCATGGAGTCAACATTGGGCGGGGGGGGGGGGGTTGGGGGGGGCC
Source organism: Hiodon alosoides (assembly GCA_025775065.1). Classification (NCBI taxonomy): domain Eukaryota; kingdom Metazoa; phylum Chordata; class Actinopteri; order Hiodontiformes; family Hiodontidae; genus Hiodon; species Hiodon alosoides. The sequence goes on from JAOYSI010059881.1 coordinate 24,035, forward strand.
ATATATGCCAAATAGCACAATTTTATTTATATTATATTTTTTTTTAAGGTA
>JAOYSI010059892.1:2135-17072 GCA_025775065.1 Hiodon alosoides
GGGAAGCCCTGATCTGCAGGACGTTCACGGGGAAGCCCTGATCTGCAGGACGTTCACTGGGAAGCCCTGATCTGCAGAACGTTCACTGGGAAGCCCTGACCTGCAGGACGTTCACGGGGAAGCCCTGATCTACAGGACGTTCACTGGAATAACAAAGAGCATCCATTTCCCTGAGACCCAACATCTGTAGATCCTTACACCTGAGGGAATTAGAGTGTTGTGTCACTGTGTGAAACACTGTCCGCTAATGCAACCATTACGTCTTCTGTAGATAATGCACTGGTTTCCAAGGGGACTTGTCTTATTATCACCAGCTGGAACAGTTACACAGCCTGACGACACACTATTGCCCCTGCTCGACTACGCCAGCCATTACTGCAAAGGCAGCTAAATATTAGGTATATATTAAATATTAGTATTATATATAGGTATATACGTTTGAAGGTTATCTTGTGAAATTGCCTCATCTGTCACAGAGTCACAACCCGAGTCAAGCCTCCAAGGACAGAACAAGGAAGTGCTGCCTCACTGATAGCCAGCAGGGAGCAGTAGGGATCCGGAGATCACAGCCTGATTGGATGGTCTAAGCTCATGGTGGGTATTACTGCTGAATACATCCAATCACCTTGGAGTCCATGAAAACAGTGAATCTAGAAAAGACACCTACCTTCCAGATTTTGTTGGTTCAGTTAACTTGGGTTGCAAAAAGGTCGCTAGTGTTTTAATTATCCCGTACGATTTTTGTTTCTGGAGACAGCTTGGCTTCCATGTATTCTTAATGCGTCTGCTTTTGAAAGATGACTGGGCAGGGACATGGATACAGCTAATCAGTTCCTCTCTTGTACAGTCTCCCACGGCTTGACTGTGCGTATATTGGTTCTGAACAAAATGACTACAAACGTTTGAGCCCGTTTTCAAAGCAGAAAGTGATCAGAAGAGGAAAGCAACATAGCATTTTAAGCCGGAGTAGACAGAGTGGCCCCTGTCTTTAACCATACATACTTTTACTTAAGGAATCACGGAATATTTTACTTTTATCCTAATGATGTCTAAAAGTTTCTCTAGCGTTAATAAATAATAGGGTACTTTTGATGATTGTACTTTTGATGCCTCCCTCAAGGAGCAAAGTTTCTTCTTATTAGACCTGGTTATTTTTACATACTCTTTTTACTCATAACATCATGTACAAAGAACAAGCAGAGAGAGCCGGGAGCTTGTCATATTAACATCAAAAATAATGTTCAGTCGTTGTGAAGGGTTTTATCTTCTGCCAAGTTCATATCTATAAAGGGAACGGAGAAGCAAATCGCAGAAAACAACAGCCACACCCCTGCGCAGATATTCCCCTCTGAGAGCAGGGTCATCCCACATCCACTTGATTTTACCAGGGGGTAAACATCCTTTAAAGCGCTGTTTATTTAAAAACGCTTCACAGGAAAGTTTCAGTACTCCAAGCTTCATAGAAAGTTCTTCAATGTTATATTTTTCCACTTGGGGAAAAATTCATGGGAAGATTTTCTTTCCATGATGAGTGGAATTTAGTAATACCGTGGTCATATAATTTTCTTTGGATACCTTTTTAGGGTTCTAGTGTCATCGAGGTTGATAAGCCTGTCTGGTACCCATATCCACAGGTGTCAGATGTGGGATTTCCCTAAACAGCGCTGACGTGGTTGAGGTGACGTAATCATGACACCACATCCGTCGAGTGGCTTCTTCAATAGGACTGTAGTGGGTAGAATGACCCAGTCATCAGGGGGAGGAGTCAAATGTGAGACCACCAGAGTGGTCTGTTTGTTTGGAGTGGACTGCGCCAAGTTTAAGCCGTGGGTGGGGGTGGCACAGGGTGCGAGACTTGGAATTCCAAGCACGTCTATGCTGAGTGGTCTAAACTATTTATTGACACTGGCAATGTCTCAGTCCTCGGTCCAGTTGACCAGACCTCCAGCCCCAGTGCGGTCTGTAAGTCCCTGTAACTCCTGCCAGTCTTGGTCACTCCCTGTGGAATTCTGTAACTCTACTGCAGTGCAATGAGCTACATACGGATTCGCTAATCCTAAACAGAATCAGAGAATATATTTCAGCATGGTGCTTTATTATTGGGTACATCAAATCTCACATGTGTAATTTACATGTTCACCAGGTATTAACAAATGAAACATTTAACCAATTAGACCTAGAGAAGTTCATCAATACAAAATTAAAAATAACTTTGTGTTGCTGAGATTTCATAATTGTTAAATTAAATTGTTAGAGTTATTTTTCATAGGTTATTATTCTGCACAGTCTGTGTTAGCTTTTTATCCTGTACTGTGAGAATGATTATATTTTCTGTTGATTATTGGTTTAGCTTGGTCTTTCGTTTCCAAGGATCTACGTAGGTAAGTTTGCAAACAATTATTTTTTGTGTGTTTTTGGGATAAAAATAAATTGCAGAATCTTTGCAGAATTTCCTTTTTATACCACTGAATTAGCCTTTTTGTGTGTTGCAGAATTAGTTTTTTTGAGTGTTGCAGAATTAGCCTTTTTGCATGTTGCAGAATTAGCCTTTTTGCGCATTGCAGAATTAGCCTTTTTGCACATTACAGAATAAGCCTTTTTGCGTGCAGCAGAATTAGCCTTTTTGCGTGCTGCAGATTTGTGTTTTTCTGCCACAGAATCAGTTTTTGTTTCGCAAAATTCCCATGGGGTTGCCCCTTATAATGTCAGAGCTTGTTCTGCTGGTTCAAAGCTGTGGCTCTCAAGCCAGGTCCCGGAGGACCCCCGTCTGTGGATTTGGCTTTTTCTCCCATTATAAATTGATGGTTGGGCTTAATAAAGAGTGGCCTGAGAAACAATGGTGAAAAGGATTTAGCCAACGTGCAGCAAATGGCTTTTGTTCCGAAGATTAGAAATAATTATTTAATTTTTATTTCACAACCACGCTCTGTTTTTGATCTGGTGGACTGTTTTGCAAGATGTTGAAACAAGAGAAAACAAAGTTTTAGAGGTTATTGTTGTAGTCGGAGATTTGGGGTTTTGTATTATAAGCTTTGAAAAATCCGAAAAAACTTTCAAGGTTAAAAGTAAAAAAAAAAAAAAAACTCAACTTAATCATTCCCCTGGTTATCCCCAGAGCACAAACATAAAACTTAAATTCCCCCTGCCTTTCCTCAGGAATTTCATCGTTTGAAGAAAGCAGCAGGCTCTTTTTGACATGTAGAAGACCATGATGAAACACAGACTGTGTGGATTAGGCCCAATCCTGTCCCCAGTGAATTCTTCTTCATGTGATGGTTTTTGTCTCCTTTTAAATGAGCAAGCCATTGAGTGATGTGAAGATCACACTGATCTAAACAAGCATGTTATTTTCTAATGGTGAAGGACTATTTGCTGGTATAAAATCAAAGTGGCCTTTCGTAACTGTTATCAGGGATTTGAAAGGTGCCATTTCTGTTCTGATGTCACAGTGCCCACTGACACACTTAAGTATAAAATCTGCTCTGCATTTGTCTTCATCAGGATTTGTTTCAGTGGAACAGGATGCTTTGGGAATCTTTTCATTTTAAATGTCCTCGAGTCAAACTGCAAACAAAATATTCTATCTAGCAAAACGAACGCACCGTTAGACCAGATACAACAGACAATGGCTATCGTGCAGGTTAAATGAGACCCGCGCTATTTCTTTTATATTTCTGCATTTCCATGGATTGATTTAGGTTATTATGTTTAAATCGTGACCGATCAATCAGAAAGCAGTTTCTTTTCAAGCCCACACATACAAACTCATACACACAAACGCACTGCATACCAGAGTAATAATAAAACTGTTTATCATGAAATGAAGAAAGAATAGGAGCGGCTGCAGGAAAATTGCAATAAATCTCCACTAGCATGCTAAGCCTTTTCTCATATTGTACTGAAATGCTGTTTCAAAATTAAATATTTCAGGTTCATCAACCTGCCCACCTGAGTGTGCTTGGGCTTCCTCAACCTGCCCACCTGAGTGTGCTTGGGCTTCCTCCACCTGCCCACCTGAGTGTGCTTGGGCTTCCTCCACCTGCCCACCTGAGTGTGCTTGGGCTTCCTCCACCAGCCCACCTGAGTGTGCTTGGGCTTCCTCCACCAGCCCACCTGAGTGTGCAGCAGATTCATACACCTGCCCACCTGAGCGTCTAGCACGCACCACACTTTGAGGAAAGGGAACGCAGTGGATGTCGAGGTGGTGCCTCATCCACCACCCACCCATCCGTCTGTACACTTGGGCTGATACACCCCACCCCTCTCCTCGCCCCCATGCACCTGACACGGAGAATGCCCATCTGTTAGACTCAATGCGCCAAGAACGTGTCCAAGACATGAGAATATTGCCAGCGGCAACAAGATCTAAAAATACATGACGCTATCAGTCTGGATACATCTTTAGCAAGACGCTATCAGCCTGGATACATCTTTAGCATGACGCTATCAGCCTGGATACATCTTCAGCATGAGGCTATCAGTCTGGATACATCTTTAGCATGACGCTGTCAGTCTGGATACATCTTTAGCGTGACGCTATCAGTCTGATACATCTTCAGCACGAAGCTATCAATCTGGATACATCTTTAGCATGACACTATCAGTCTGGATACATCTTTAGCCTGACGCTATCAGTCTAGAATGTTAAATGCCTGATGTCTATAACAAACAGGTTAGCCTACTATATATATGCCGAAGCACATAGCTTATGTTCCCAACATTTCTCTAACATTAACACAACAAACAGCTACAACAACCGGCCAAATCACGGCCATCATCTGAATAGCTCAGTTCCTCGCTGCATATTACCAGTCGCAGCCTCCTGACAGGGCAGAGCAATCTTCTCACCCATTACACTGTGTATAAAATAATACAGATTTGGGCTAAATCTATATTATTTCTGGGCTAATCAAAAAACAATTGAAGATAATAGCATGTAACAGCGGGTACAAAATCATACAGAAGTGTAGTTCAGTCTTACCTGAATGTTCTTGGAAGTTCATTTCAGCTGCAGGTGGATATTTACCTGAAGAGAGATACAGCAACAGGTTAGGCTGACAGCTCCGGCAGTCCGGAGTCAAATTATTGAGAATAAAAGGAGGGCGCGCCAACACACGCGCCTGCATACAGGTATTTGCAGTCGCCAACATACATGTACCTAAAAACACACCATTAGCAAAATGACTCACTGCACTTCACACTGTGGCCACAAGGGGGACAGCACCAGAAACCTGAGCCAGATATACCAAGAGGCAGGCCACCAGATCACTATCAGCCCGAGAGATGCAGCAGACATTACACACACGCACACACAGGGCTCCTGCAGGGTCGCATGGATGAGACACATTGCCCCAGATACAGGCCCATGACCACAGCTCAAAGCAAGCAGATATCCTAAGCGCAGCTCCCAACACTAGCGGACATACTATGGTTAGTGACTCAGGCCTAGACCCTAAAACGTCTCCCGACTGTATCATTCCTGAACCAAAGCAATACAAACCCCAGGAAGGTGAAATACAGAAATAACTACAGTAATGCAGCTGTTTGCCCCACACAAAACTGTATCTTAATAATAATAATAATAATAATCATAATAATAATTTAATTAAGTGCAGTGAGCGCGCATTTCTAAAATTTAATTGGAATGTGTATTTGTGAAGCATGAGATACTGTCAAATTAAGAATTCAAGGGAGACTTCTCTTTTTAGGAACTCATCGTGTATGGCAGAAGTGGTCTGAGTCTATCTGCTGTGTGTGTGACATCCCAAAGGAACTGACAGGGTTAATCCAGAAGCCCTGGGATCCTCATCATAGGCACACTCTACTGGGCAACCTACATCTGGTGTCATCCATCCTACCTGGCCTCAATCTGACGCAGCTGTCAAAGTGATGGGGGTGGCAGGAGGAAGGCTGCACCACCAAAGTTCCGAGAGCGAACTATCTTCCATGACCATTCGGTATTAAACCAAATCATTCTCTGTCCACCTCCTAAAAATGATAGCCGACAGCCAGAATAACTCAAATAACTCGCACAATGCAGGTCTTGGACGCCACGTTATAAATTACTAATGGTTCTACTGCCCTCTTCTGACAGCACAATCACTACCTCTCACGGTAATTTAAAGACACCAAATTATTTCGGGGTATAGGCCAGCAATGGAGCTTTGAATCCACGTGCGATACCGCATTTGATTTATCATTAAGTCTCGACAGAAATATCCCGATAGTATATATTGTTGTGAACATACATCGTGTTTAATTGTACAATTAGGAATGTGTGAATGCATACACACACCTGCTGTTATTCTTCGCACACCAAGAGTTCAGTTCTTATGGTCAGTTTGTGGAAAATGTTTTCGTTTTCATTTTAAATGATTATAATTATCATTATTTTATATTACATGTCAGTCATGCATACATCAACAAGATTGCAGATAACAAATTTGCATTGTCTTATAGCGGCATCACACTTTATATATTACATTGCAGGGTCTGAACGCTCAATTGATAAACAACTCACGTCCACGGAGTTCGTATTTGTCGCACGTCGAGCGATTCTATTTATAGTTCGGCTGTGCCATTATTATGCAGGCATGAGCTCCACTGCGCGAGGAATCACGTAATAATCTGGCGTGGTAACACATAATACACAACGAGGAAAGCATCTATTAAAACAAATGTCAGAAACAACAAGTATTTTGAGATATCGGTAAACATTTATAAGCTTTTTAAAGCTTTTTCATCTGTTTGCTAACACGGGCAACATGTACAAGGTCTTACTGTCATGGTAACAAGTCCACAACACACCGAGTAAAGGATAATACTGATTAATATTCATTTGCAACAGCATGATCATTATCGGGGTTGTATAAGATTCAATGTCTCGAAAAGTAGGTCTCTATGCGTTTGACATTTTCAATAGCTGCACTACGAATAGCATGTATCAATAATAATAATAATAATAATAATAATAATAATAGATACAGGTGTTTTATAAGCAAATTTAACAGCAATAATTAGCAGGGGCCATTTTATCTCTGTTTTGATCATATAATGTGCGCCCTCTCACTTATATTCTCTTACGAATGAAGGAGTTATTCGTCCTATGTTATTCGTCCCATTTAAAACGTATTTAGACTATTAAGTTACATTATCGCAAAGGAAGACAACAGAGAACAACTGAAAAGAGAAACTATTACAATTGAGAACTTTTGCACTGCCGTCATGAACGTTGTTTTTCTAGAGAATTGATTTTCTGCTAATTCTCAGAAAAATACAATTCTGCGGGGAGAGAAGGATTAACCGCGTTAGTGCTGGTATAGAATAAAACGTCCTTACCTTCGTCTCGTCGAGTTTATGTGAAAAGTCCGCGGAACTCCACAACCTACGTTTAAATTCGATAGTCTTCTTGTAAAATAGTATGCATCGCTGTTCCGCGGTAACGAGGAAAACGGTTCAAGGAATGGGTTGTGTTTTCAAACTGCAGCGCCAGCTAGATGCGCGGACTGCCTGTAGCGACATGAGTAGGACTAACTAAAAATAGCATCAAAGTAGAAAGCAGGACCAACAGTATGGTTTGCACAATGGGGGGAAATGGGCCCCTGGCTGACAGCTGATCACCTAAATGTGCGGGCTCTGCTGCAAAGAGCGTTTGTATTTGCAAACTATATGGATATGTGCGCTCTCGTTCTTAGCGATGTATCCATGTCTGTGTTTTATTGGTCCATAATTGCATGAGTTTCTTTTGTTGGTATTCAACGCAAGTTTTATCGCAAATACTTTTTATCCGTTTTGACTGCTTAGGTCTCTGACCAACACCTCACTGAACAGCAGGTTTATGGTTGTTTATGAACGTCTATTGAAATAGTCTGGAGGAACTTTTTTGCCCTTACCTCCGACTGCCAGGCAGGTAAGCCAAGCCTTTTCTTCTCCACCTTCTTGGAGACTGAGCAGGAAATTTATTTTCTTTAAATCAACAGGGTTAATACAGTTAACACATTTCAAATACCTGGTGTTTGTGTTTAATAAAACATGAAAATATGAACAATAAATCTGTGTCAAAGGATTCAACCATAAGGAATATTGATATTCAGCCAAATGTCTACTGTAAGAAGACAATGCCTATTGTAGGATATAGACACTTGCTAAACGTGGATTTTGAATTTTGACACCGACTAAACTACATCAGCCACCCATCATTCCTCTCCAAAAAGAGCATTTAGGATTTTGAGTCTGATTTGTGTATATATATATATATACAAAACTTACTTGTTACTGGATGTCTTGAGCTGAACACATTGCTTTTTCCATATTAAGTGTTTTGTGCATGTGTGTAGTCAAGCTAACTGTAGTTAGTTTGCAACTCAGTTGCAACTCTATCTACCACCTAGCCACGTTCAAGGCAACTAGTTTCAGCTTAAATTGTTATATTAAGCAAACTATTAACCTTCCATATGATGACCATTCTGCTTAAAAAAATAATAGTTTACAATTAATAAATGGCCTTTACGTCAGCAAGTCTTGCATGCACTGTGGTTTTCTTTACATTCAAACTGCAGTTAACACAACTGCTAACGCACATTTCCTGAATGTGTACTATGTTTTCTCGAAACATTAAACACACACACACACACACATCTCAAAACCCAGACCATACTGACCAAACCCCCGACTTCTCTCACAAAATGAAACATTATACTCAAAACCATATTAACCATATTGCCTGCCAAATGAATGAAACTTTGCCCTCTGACGCTTCACAAAAACATCACAAACAGGGACACTTCTGACTACACGCTTCACATTGGTGAGAGAAATTGAAAACGCCATTATAAAAAGGTATTAATGAATTAATAATGATAAATTATTCAAGAATTCAGATTAATCTTGCACTTTGTGCGCTGCAATAGACTGTAAATGATGTCAGAAAGTAAGCTGAAGTTAACATTGTATACTCAAATGTCATAGGTGTTCATTTTTGGGGTGGTTTATTAAGTTCTATTGATGATATTGTTTTCGTTCACCAACACTTAAAAATTCACCAAAATGGGATTTGTGGAAGAAAATAGCCCAAGAAAACAAGGGAAAGTGAAGGGTAATTTTAAAACAGGTAAAGGGTAAAGCTGTAATAAAAATATATGTTTTTTTGCCTAAGGCTCAGCCTCCTGTCTCTGACCCGGGTCGGGCCATAAATTTCCATCCACATCACAGGCTGTGTTGTCCCAAGCCAGGAAGCGGGGGGAAGCAAGGGAAATGTGCCCTGGAAAGCCTGACCCATCCCTGACCGGACTCCACAGTAGTCCACCCCCCGCGTCCCCCGTCCCCCAAGCTTCCCCCGTGGCTTGGAGAAGGTTTGCCTGGATATAGGGAATTCTGTCGTGGACCCTCCTCCGCCATGCTGAGAATAACTCTATGGGACTGAGGAAAGGGGTGTTTGGTGGGAGAAACAGATCTTTGAATCTTGGATCCGAAATGACCACATAACAGGGTTTCTCTGGTAGCCCATCAGTTCTTTGTCCGTGGTGGAGAAGAGCTTCCCGTAGGCCCTCCAGGAACGGTCAGCAGATGGCTGGTGTGTGGGCCAGGAGTAGCATGGCAGTGAAGGATCCCATGGTTGCCGATGGAGCCAGGGACGGTAGCGTTGCCCCTGCGCTGGCCAGGGACATCCGCAAGAGCAAGGTGGCCAGTTTTTATTTCTCCAGTCCAGAGATGTGGAGTGATGCGGCTCAGGGTTTGACTGCACTCAGCTCATCTTCTCTCATTGTCACACCACGCACAAGAACACGGTCATGTACGGTGGCATGAATCCCTTCAGAGAGAACTTCCTCTTCCTCTCATTCGCACCCTTCCTCTACCTCTGTGTCGCTCTCTGATGTTGGTATCGATTGTTCCAAAGCACAGGTGAGCTTACCTGTGGCCTGTTTTATTCATGCCAACATCCTGATTTCTTGTAGGCTAAGCATGCCTGTTAATGATTAAACCTAACAACTGTGTGTTGAGAGTGTTAGGACCGGGAGTTTATTTTCTGATCTCACCACTTTTCCCCCAGACGAGATTGTGTAGCCCGAGCAACCACTATAAAACAATTACTTATATGGCAAGCCATATGTGACACATATGAAAAACATTGACCAATGTTTCAATGCACAAATAAATATTGAACCAGGTCAGCCATCGGTGTCATAACATGGTTTACACATGAAACATTGACCAACGGTATACCCACAAATAGACACTGGCCAATTGTTTATGCACAAATAATCAATTACCCACAAATTAGCGATTTGGGGGGTCAGAAGTCATGTGTCTTTGCAAACTAATTGAATGTTTTGCTGTCCCTTTTTTCTGGGGAAAACACCCATATGTTATATTACAATGACTATTCAAGTTTATAAGTGGTAATTAGAAAAAAGTATAGCTTACTAAGCTGTGATGGTTATTCAAGTTTATAAATGTTAACTCTAAAAAGAAGTGAAATACTATTGGCAGTGCGGATCTGCTGATAAAATATAGCAATTTGCAGATTAATTATGAGATTGAAATAATGTAAAGAGGATGTGATCTTCCTTGTTAAATGTAAGGATGGAGTTGCGGGTCTTTATTAATGAGTAGTAGATTGTAGAGTTTTTGAGACAGCTAGTACGCAACAGAAACCCCTAAGATGTTCTTTTGAGAATGTTATAACTGTATATTTCACATCCCTTGAGCTATTGAAATAGAGCTGTGGAATGTATAGCGTAATTTAGATGCTGTTGCATTGAAGGCAGCATGCGATTCGTTAAATCTGGCGAAAAGTCGGTCTGCATGCATTTGAGGGTGGAGAGATAATGGCAAGATCCCAAGACTGAACTGAAATAACACACAACATCGAGTGAATTGTCCAGATGTTTCGTGGTTTCTAAACAGACTGCATCGACGGCATAACGCAAATGCCACTCATAAAAGCAGATTCAGGAGCAAAGTCTGCGCTGCCTTGCAATAGATACTTGTAAGGAAGCGCAACCTGGAAAAACTGGTATCTGTTACTGAGTCTGGGACGCGGGCCATTAAAGAAACATGCCCAAGCGTTGCATTCCGTTCTGTGCACTTCTCCGATCGACTCTCCGTAAAGCCGTTTCGTGAAGGGAAATCTGTTGCGAAGCGTCTCAACTCGTCGACCGTGAAGGTAGCCGCGGGTCTTTGACACAAGACAGAGCCAGGCGACTGCCAGCAACAGGAGATTAAACGGAACCTTGGACTATGTTCACTCGCAACTTTACCTGATGTGGGACCCCATCGGAGCACTTTACTGCAGGAAACAGGTACTATTCGCGCAACGGCCATTCATTACGTGACAAGAAGTCAGCACTGTGCAATTCTTGTTTACTGTTAAACGTGACTGTCCTCAACCCTCAAAAACGGTATTTGGCAATACTGTTCTCAGGAAACCCAAGCATCATATGGCCAGATGACGCATCTGACGTGAAGTTGAAAATCTGTTAGTGTGAAACAAGTTGTCACATGCTACCGTTTAAAGATACGTTTATTTAAAGTATTTAAATGGAAAATAACTTCGTGTTTAGAAGTTGTAGAATATGTATAATTATACAAACCGTTATGGTTATTTATTTGAACTGTTACTTATTACTTAATGAGTTTACACTAAGCATATGAGACGTTTTTTTTGGACCATGTAACCTTAATTTGCTACTTAATTTTCTAAAGTCGTCCTCATCTTTGAGCTTTGACTTATTGCGGAGTATAATGTCTTTGGCAATTAGAAATCATTTCAGTGTAAAAAAATGACGCAGCAAAGGAACGTCTATGTGGATTAATGATGCGTTGTAAGAGACTACGCACAAAATATGAACTCTGTTTTATCTGAGGTTACAGAAAGTGAGGGAATGTTATACAATTACACTGACCATAACCCTACTTTACCTGGGTTTATTTTTAAGGACTCCGTGTAATAGAGGACAGATGTACGGGTTTGTAAACTTTTTTAGTATAACATTGAATCATATTTTTGTATTAAAAATGCATTTCTTGAAAGGTAAATATTATTTTAAATAATTATAAGGCAAATATGAGGTAAATAAATTAAACAGCAATTCCGTATATACTTTGGATATTGTAAAGCAACTGGTAGCTATTTTTATTTTAATAGAAATGTAGCCTGTCGCAATAAACTCAAAACGGTTTTCTGCACGAATCAATCACTTTGTAAAGTTTTCAATGACGCTAAAAACGTGTCAATAACACCGAAACAAATGAAAGACGATAATAACGTAAATGTGTTTTAAACCAGACACCTCCCTAAATCGCCTGGCTCTCCGAGTGCATACGGTGCGAATTAAAAGTCGCTATCTTAAGTAAAGCTGCGGGAGCTTATTTTCTATTAAATGAAAAATAAACTATTAAAATCCGATTGGATTGTATATATCACGTGTCAGATTTGGACCAATAGAAGTGCAGTGCGTTGAGTATTTGTTGATTTTTTTTAAAACCCACCCTTAAATCACGGGTGTGATGACGCCAACATAGCTATCTGACCAATCTGTGGCAAGCGCTGGATTAGTGGTGCCTCAGACGTAAACCTTTCAATATGGCGACCTTCCGGATACAATACGGAGATTGGAAATATACCAGTTTTTAAACGAGAAAACAGCAACTCTGTCTTTTATACAATGTGGTGGAGTTAGCGCAATTGACCCTTGCCTCTACGTTTTTAATAATGTTTGCAGAGGTAAGGTTTTTTTTGCATCCTTGTAAAGCGTGTGAGTTCGGTTTTCCTCCTTGGTGAAGTGTCAACACTAGTTAGCTACCTAGCCTAAAAGGTAAGCATAGGGCACAGCGCAGACAGGCTTTTCAGTTTTAAAAAGCCTTTGCTTGCTCAGGCCAGGATTACACGCTTAATACCACGAGCTTAGTTTGTTATCTTGACGGTCGAAAACATGCTGGGATTTGGTCAGCCCATGTGTTGATTATGAGTAGACAAAAAAATTCCGAATTGCCATGGAATCAGGTGAGAGACATGGGCGATAGCTGAGGGGTGGGACAGGAGTCAGACGGTTTGAATTTTTTTTGTCAAGTGGGTTCTCTGAGGCATTACTAGTTTTAGTCCTACATTGTAGTATAAACTTGCACTTGTCTTGCAAGGGTAACTAGTTAGCTGATGTTGTCGCACTTAGACTATTCTCTGGTAGTGGTTAACACAATTCTGTCGTGGTTTGGTTAGCTAGATGGTCAAAAGTTAAATTACTCGCATATATTACGCGGTTTCATTAAGTCAAAAGTACGTTACAAAACTCGACAAAGTTGTACACAACGGGTTGTTACTTAGACGATAATTAATGGCAATTTTAACAGGCAGTTAATTGTTCATTCTAACCGATTACCTTTGCAGTTTTGGTGTGGAGTTGGGGCAGCGTTGAGAATTTAAAACTATTTTTAATGACCACACACTATTTGTTTCCATTACAATTTATTTAAGATATCAATTATTAATAACTTTACGTAAGTTTTTGCTGTACAGTCTCGCGAAAACAACCACAGTCCTTCTGCAGAGTAGTGAGGAATAGCAAGCTTAATGTAGTTTAAAAAAAAAAAAAAAAGTCTTGAAATCTTACTCTCTGAATCCTCCAGGTTTAATCTAGGATTTGGACAGTTGCAGACATGTGTCGTCTGGTTACATGACACACCACCGAGTCCAAAACAACGCCTGCAGATGGAATACAGTTTAAACGCATAAGTACCGCTGTCAGGTTGCACCTCGTTTTTTTTTTTGTTGTTTTTTTTAAATCTGCTTGTGTGTCTACGATGATGTTTCAAAGATGCAAAAGAGTGAGTATGAAAGTTTCGTCCCTTCACCTTGCGTTCTACAGGTTGCACCATTGCGGGTCAACCTTTACGTTGTATCTGTGACGCATATGTAAATGCTTCGCAGAAGTAGTGTGTTGGTTTTAACATCGAGAAATGCTGACAACAAGACATGTGTGTTCCTTTCTCGGCCTTCATCCATGATCTGTGGTGTCTATGGAGTAATATTCTGCTTTAATTTGGAAAAATTGTGAATTAACTGTAATTTAGCTTAGTGCTGTCTTAGTGCTGTACAATAAATAAATAAATAAAAACTCACTCATTTTATTATTGGGTTAGCTAGGTTGGTAATAATCAGTCACAATCTGAAATGTTTTGTGAGTTTCAGTATGGTGTTTTTATCCCAGTGTGTGGGATAGCTGGATTTTTGAGAAGGTGTAAGACCCGTTTCCCCCTTGCTTTTGCACTGTGCAATCATCTCCCCAGTGAACAGTTGTTGAGATGAGATGGGGGGGTTTGTCACTCGACCGTTCTTTCGTGTGCCAGCTGGAAATTTATTTATGTTCTTTTTTCTTTCAATAGAGATGCTGAAATAAGGTCACATAAGAAAAGATACTTGTGTGTTAAAACTTCTTAAACAAATGGCTGTTTTTATCGTATGTTTCATATGCTTAAGGAAACAGAAAAGCGCCTGATTGCGTCAACCATCTTACGGTTTGGATAGTTCGTGTCATTGCCATATTGATTTCTGTGCAGCCCAAATTTCCGTCAGTTGGCACTAATACTGTTGGGTGATGTTTGGGCAGCCACATTTATTAATCAAATTTTATTGAACATGATATCTGAGACTTCAGGGCTACGAGGCTGGTGAATATATCAGCGTTTGACAAATGTGCCGCGTGAAGACGATTCAGCAACGGGGTGCCGACCGTTGAAATGTGGTTGATGTGCAGAGCGCCACCTGTTGGAGCAGTTGTCATAAATTTATTCAAGCAAGTCAGACCGCAGCTAGCTGCCTGAGGTCCAGAGATGCGTCTCTGTGTTTATCTGCAGGGGTGATGCTTGTTGAGAACACAGGTGATATGTGTTGAGAACACAGGTGATATGTGTTGAGAACACAGGTGATATGTGTTGAGAACA
>JAOYSI010059903.1:0-24081 GCA_025775065.1 Hiodon alosoides
CAGGATGTTTCTGGCATCCCCCTGTCCGACAAATGGTCCACAACGGGCTGCAGGAGCAAGGGGAAGAAAGAATAATTACCATGCACCTTACATAGTACGCTGGAGTATGGGCCTGCATGTACTTACCTGTGTGTTTTAATTAGATTGAAAAACTTATCTTTTTATGAAAAACTTTAATTTGAATTCCCTTGTTAGCACCTATGTTCTTTAATTAAACTTTGAATTGGAGGACTTATTTGCTTTGCAAAGGAGCCCTTTGACAACCTGTTATTTAATTGGGTCATCGTAGAGTTTTATTTTTGGAACCTCTCTTCATTCAAGTGTTCTTGGTGATGTTCAGTAATAATGCGGATAACAAGCGATCATCTTCATGCAGTATGCTTTTATGTTCGGAAAGGTCGCTTTGTTCTAATGGAGGCGAAGCGGCTACAAAGCGTTCATTTTTCCTCGACCAGTGGTAAGTTTTAGCCTTGCTACCGTTCATGTAACATCCCACCGGCAATCAAGTTCAAATGCATGCGAGTTGCCATTGTGAAGACGAGAGAAAAAAAGTGACATGGTTGCACATTCCTTCAGAATACAATGTATGACTGTCAGATGACTACTTCACATGGGTCACTGGTCAAGTAGGTCATTTGTTCTCTTCAAGTGACTCTTCAAGTCATTTCAGTATTTTTCCTTTCATCGCGGCTGTGAAAATAAATTTGTTATTAAATTTGTTTTAATATGGGAAAATGATGAATTTACAGCATACAATCTTAATTTTCTTACCATTTAAATCAAGGCCTATTTCGTCTGTTTTGAGTAGAAGGGGGGCATAACCAAAAGCAGGCCAGCTGTCAATAAATGTATTTACTACGATTTTTACAGCTGAACATGCTACTATTGAGAATGATTGCACCGTGGTTGCCTGAATATAATGAAATTTATCCTGCTGAAATGAGTTTGTCAGGTCTTAGCTCCACCTCATATTGATTTGCAAAAGAACCAATAAAATTGGGAAGGTGTATTGTAGTTAATGAAAATTGAATGTGACCAGATAGTCAGATGGCTTTATTCATGTGATTTAGTTTTGTTAAGAGCCAATAAAGTCTAATAAAGCACACCCTGACAAAAAAAAATGATTGGTTGTTTTCTTTTGAAATATTGCACTTGTCAGGAGGTTCATCTAGAAGCAATTCATATTCATTGAAACATATCAGGAAACAAAAAAACGCATCACGACACTGAATAGCACATTTCAACACAGTGGCCTCTAGACCACAGTTCCTAGGCCTCCAGAGTAAATCAGGTCAACAGTTTATTGTAAGCCCCCCAAAAACCAATATTAATCATTGACAATCTTTGGATAGTGCCGTTAATATTTGAGTCACCTTTAAATGTTTTGAGATGATTCAAGTATGCGCACCAACAACACACAAAACCCTCTTTCCGTTTCATGTTTAATTTCTGAGTGAAAACAGTGTGTGAGTCCCATGTTGTGCAACACGTCGTGGGATATGACCAAAACCGCAGGAAAGTTATTATTCCGTTTGGATAAAGGGTGGGTAACTCCTGACCCTCTTGAGACACAGCTTCTGCAAGTTTTCACGATTAATTTAGCCTTTTATACCTTTTGAATTAGCATCCAATCTATACGTAGAACACACATGGTGTGATCAAATGATCTGATAGGAAGCTAAAACATGTAGACACTGTTGCTCTAGAGGGCCGTGGTTACGTACTGGGCTCCCAGAGGACGGCGAATTGTTGGCAGTATTAGTACTAAAGATTTGAGTTTTACAAGGACAACGTTGTAATTGTGACATGGTAGGACTGAAACATGTTCATAGTATCTGATCTATGGAAATATTTGAACGACATCTCCCCATTGATATCAGTTCAGCTAAACCCCCTTTGGTGAAATGAAGCAGAGTACATAATCTTTGAGTGCTTTCCTCCTTGGCAAACATGCAGTTTTGCTCATGTGTGAAATGCAATTATTTATGTATAGGTATAAGGAGATCTGATATGATCGTGTAAGCCATTTAATACAATTTATTTTGGTTAATTTAGAATGCCATTTGAATATATGAATATTACTGCATTTCTCAAAATTTTTAACCACAACGTTAAATATCCATGACTAAAAAAAATATTAATGAGTAAATTAATACAATTAATTAAAACATTTATTTATATTTGTTTCCACACAATGAGAAACCTCATGCAATATTTCTCAAAGGGCAGTTATCTTTTGTAGTCTGCCCAGCATTATAAATATTCAGAATGTACTATTTGGCACGCTCAACAAAAATAAAACATAACAAATTTATTATATTTTACTCATAGCTTACGTTCACACGGTAGGTATTAATTAATGTTTTCGCAGGAGCGAATTGTTTCATCTATGAGGTGAGTTTCCAATTCATGAAACAGTCATTTTGGGTGTCACAAGCAGGAATTATAAACCATGATAGACCATCTAGGACTTGAATTAAAAACATACGGAAATAAAAAAAAACATTAAACCATCAAAACTAATTGTGTATATATATATATATATATATATATATATATATATATATATACACACATATAATTTTATAATAATTGAACTCCATATGAAAAGTATAAGCACAAACAAAATAATTAATACAGTCCTCTAAGGAGAAGAATGAAAATAAAATACCCACAAAAACCTTAAAGACAACCTTTCATATTGCTAAGAGGAAAAGTTGGGCCATAACTTAATTGACAGTTATTTGTGCATTGATTTGAAAAGTAAATGAAAGAGGAGCAGTTTGTGAAGCAATAATAATTCACTCTTCAATGCAAGTCGAAAGTGCATAGTTGTATTGAACTTGTATTCAGTAACCGGAAGCGAAAGAAACTATAGTTGTCCTTGTAACTGAATATCAGTTACAAGCGTGAATGAATAACTGCAGGTGTCCATATTATGTCTTTGGAGAGCCATGGGTACAGTTCAGGCAGTTATGTAAATGCTAGGGACTGCAAAAAAATAAAAACTAAACAAGTGTATTAGGTAATACAAAAAAAATCAAAAAATAATTTATAACTCAGTCCATAAACAGCAAGGGCATGTTTAGCGACATGTGTCAAAACAAGTTAATTAACTTATTCTGCAATGACGGAAGTCTACCTACTCTATTTAACAAAAAATCGTTGTTCCTTTAATTGTTGAGCGGAGGTACAAAAGGGCCAAGAAAAAGATTGGGTCAAACAACAGTGCAAAAAGTTCAGTGGCCGAAGCAGGTTCCAAAAATGGGTCTTAACATAATCAGGTTTTCAGGCAAAAATGAGTCAAAATCCAAAAACACTCAATCTGTATCAAAATTTTAGTTCAGCTCAAACAAGCTCCAAATATCCTCCAGACTTTCCACTCAGGTAAAGGACCTGACTGAAGGATCCAGCAGCCTTTTATTCTGTATCTGATTGACAATTGTCTCCAGCTGTACCAGTTACCCAGCCGAAGGTAACTGGCAATGAGCAGTCAGGCCTAAAATGTCAGGCTAGTCGGTCTTAAAGGGGCGGGACACTAATTCCCTACCCACTGTTCTACCACTGCATTCCTTTTATCTGATTCAAATTATTTAGGATTCAGAAACAAATAGCAATTATTTAATGTGGATTTTAAAAAAATTTCAGGGAGGATGAGAAGATAAAATTGTAACAATCTTATCAACCTTTGATGCAAGAAAGTTTTAAGTTTTAAGGTATGGTGCAATGGGAACATGCTGATTTTCCATTGTTTTTTTGGCACAAAGGTGGGCTGGGAGTAGACAGGCTCACTGTACCGCTCAGAACTGAAAAGCAGTATAACACGATTATAACTTTAAAGTTCTTCAAAAAGCCCTCAAAGTAGCATAAATGTGTTATGGGATTTTTTTTCCTTCTCCAAATACATTAATCATACCCTTGGGCATATAAACAATTCCCACATAATTATGCTTCTGCTGTCCACCCACTGACATTCACTATAATGTTCACTATATTTTAGCTAACTTGTCTCCAGTGATGGTGATCAAGTAGATCTTATGGTTTTAAATAAAAAATCAGTTAACAGGTATCTCTGTATCAATAGTCCAGAGATATGCCAATATTTCAGGAGGCAAGAAATATTTCCATATAAACATTTTATTTATCATGACCTAATAGATATTGTCCATTGTCCAACAATAAAAACTAATTTTTAAATTTTTAAAAAGCACTTTATTTTATAGCATAATTTAATTATTTAAAAAATACTAACATAATTATATAAATAAATTACTACAATGTGCCATGTTTAAAGCAATATTTTATCTTACAATAAAGGTAAACAATTTTTTTTTTTTACAATAGCCTATTTTGCCTAACTGCAAGACATTCGACAAAGAAGTGTGTGGATATCAGTTATAGAGCGTTGTGTGGTTAAAACAAAAACACACTCTTTGGTTTAACACTCATTTTGATTTCTTTAGTTGGTGAAGTAAAAAGTTTGGAAAACCGGCTGACAATGAGATTAAATGACACCATTCACCACAGATCCTCCTGCCTCACATAGGGAGGGTGAGGAAGGAACTTTATTTGTAGGAACATTATTCTTCTACTCTTAAAAAGAAAAACCTATCACATAGTTATGTGAAGTGCAATTAGCGTGTTCCCTGAGTCTTGATCTGGTCTCAGCCCTGGTCACTCATATATACTTCAACTCTGCAGGAAAGAAAGTCTGCAGAAGGGGCTCAGCACTGATTGGATGAGCCCAGGAAGCTGATAGGAGATGCTCATTAGCGACAAACCTAGAGAAACTCTGCAGAGTTACCTGCCCCAGACCGGGCGTTACTCCTCCAATTGAGGAATGACATGACCTGGGATAGAACCAGCTCTGGTAAGCGCCGTTACCAGCTGAGCCATTTGAGAGGACTTGTTTGCTTTATTCAGATGTTCTGGGGTAACTGAAATTCCTGGAGCGCAGAGACCTGTGATTTTTTTTCTTACGTTAAACTGGAACGTTCTTTATAGTATATTGCAGTGGCTGGTGAAGTTAAATTGTTAAAGACTCTCTGAAAGGTGTTCCTCGCTTTAAGCAATGTGGATTTTCATGCATAGTGCACAGCGTTTTTTTAACATTTTCGACATAAAACCCAATAACAATGTGTAAGGCGTCAGCAATATGTCACATTGGTGTGATCACTCCCATTTCATTGATAATACAAACAAGATGGGGACAGTTCGAAAGAGGAAGACCTCGTCATGGTCTCCAGGATCAAACACATAACCCAGGGCTTTGCCACGAAACCTTGTCCAAATGATAAACCCCATTCTGTTTTGGATAATGGATGTCAGTACCAGTCTTATTTGCTTTGAAGTTTGTAAACCTTTTGAAAGCATTAAAAAAATATGTTTCCCGGCAATTTTGCTGGTGTAAAAAGATTACAGTCTTCAATCTTCCAAAGAAATATTTTCATAAAAATACTAAATACTAAAAAAATTACAAAATAAAATCGGGTGTGAAAATAGTTGCTATTACATTATGCACTAAAAGCCTATAAAGGGGTGGTTGCCTTGTAATCAAAAGGTCCATTGATCTGGCATAGAAGCACTGATTGTTTGATTCTTCTTACCTATATGCCATAGGGAATCAGGGATGTAATCAATGTGTTCAATGCGTACGGCCTCAATGTTGGGAATTTCCTCGAAATTGGTCAGGCTGTCACAGCGTAACAGGCTCAAGCGACCAAAGGAAAGTGATATGGATCACAAGTTAAACAAAATTCGGTGAAAGTGTTTATTTTTCTTTCCTTTTCTATAGGTTGAATCAGAAATCCAAAAATCAGTCAGACAAAAAGAAAAATTAGAATATGTCTGAACTGATTTACGGATATACTGTATTTGTAAAGACTTGCTATTTAGGTTGGGGTCAAAAGAACCCCTACCGGTTTGTTCCCGTGCCCGGTCGGAACCGCTAAGTGAGAACATTTAATTTACAATGGGCTGACAAATGGGTTTTAGATCTCTACCAAAACAAAAAAAAAAGTAGTCAAACTCATTGACAACGTACCTAATATATACACTTATGTACCTGTCTCGTGGGCCGAAATCAATATCACATGAAATCCATTTCATAAAGTTTGTTTAGGACACACTCTTATAATAATATGTTTTTTCCTGTTATTATGGAAACAAAGGATGTTGGCATGCAACTTGTCTGCCCAGCGGATATTATATCCTTGCTGTTTTGACATTGCTTGTGGTTACAGAACTGCGTTGGCTGCTGGCGTGAGTATGTGCATACAGTTCACACAAGCATGCTCTTCAATGTTTTATGAGGTGCCAGCCAACTGGAGATAAGTTCATGGGCTGGTAGTTGAAGTTAAAGTTAAAGTAAAAATAAAAATAGAAGTTACTGCAGTCTTCCTAAACAAGCAACATTTTCATCAAAAGTACTGTATGTTATTTTATTTATCTGACTGTATTTAAATTTGTAAATGTAGAAATACAGAATGTAATAAATGGTGTACTGTAGTAACATAGTTTTTTTGTCTGTATTGCAATACACATTTATACTACTATACATACATTTTTTACCGTATATTAATCAATTAGCACTAATATCTAACATTCATGTAAAATTCCAGCATAGTTAAATTAATTGAGTAATTCAGTGATAAATCACAAGTAAGGAAGCTTATAGCTATAGCAAATACAAAATGCTTGGCTTTTACATGTGAACTAATGATGCGAAAAATGTTCAGTGCTAATCAAACAGAACATATTACCTTTCTAATGGACTTACTCATGCTTGAATCCATCTGCTTTAGGAAACCATTATGTATATCGTGCTGCCAATGATACCTGAATTATCAGGACAAAATGTAATAAGGTTACAAGGTCATTGATTTTTATTTTTTTTTCAGGCTGTTAGGGTGTTATGTAACGGTGCATTAATATTTTGTAGCTGTACCTTTATAATTCTATGAAACTGTTTTAAAATAACTTATGCATTATGTAAAGAACTTATGTGTTATGTAAAGACAGATTTATAGTTCTGAAGCGGTTCTTTTATTGTTATATAGGGCTGTTTTAAAATAAATTCAGGAGTACCCTTAATGCTGCAAGGATGGGCCTTGGAGACAGGCAGCTGACGGGAAATGGTATCTTTGGGGTAAATCAGGGATCAGGCTAGCAAAACTGCACTGGAAAAAATGCAAGCTGAGACAGGCTTGCGTCATCAGGCTGAAGTTCTGGCCTGGAGCTAGGGTTAGTGGCTGAGGCAACTGTCACCTCACATAGGAAGGATAGAAAGATAGAAATGAGCTGGAATGGTTCTCAATAGAATGATAATCTTCTATAGTGTGCCAGAAAGCTCCGTTACAATTGTTGGAGACAGACGTTGATATGGTTGCATATTATGTTACACTATAAAATCTTTAAGTTATTTTGTTCTTTGTAAGGGTTCTAATGAGTTGTTCTATTTGTAATATGTAACTCCTCCATTCACTGCTCTGATAACTGTGCTTAATGCTTTTTTCACTGTGATTCACGTATAATAAAAAACTGATCTCTTTATGCATATTTTCCAGGCGTTCTCTTGACTGCCTCCAGGGTCAGGAAAGAATGGTCTCCATTTGGCACTGGACAGTGCTGCATTTCCATTTTTACAACTGCAAACAGCAACCCAATCAGAGCATTTCAAGCTGTACAGCCTCACTGATTAAACTTTCTGTGCGCTTTCTGTCATTTTGGCCGTGAGTTAGAACTAATGTTACGTGACCGCACTATCTGCAGCGTGCTGGGTGAATCCCTACAGCATCGCCGGTTGACTGAAACCACATCACTGAACCCTGTTACGCCCGTGAGATTGGTTACTCCTATCTCAGAAGAGGTGCACCAGCTGAAACGCCATAAACAAGCCAGAGCGGAGGGGCCACCAGTGCAAAGGCTAAAGAAGGAAAACCACGTTTTTGACAACACAACTATAATATGTGCAAATACACCAATGCCGTGTACGATTTTTGCAAGAAAACTGGGAATTCAGCCCATGTATGCACAAAGAAGTGAGGTGGCAGCAAATCCCCAGCAGCCAGCACTGCAGATATAGCACAGCAGCCACACAACAGACACATGCTGTGAGTTTGGAGGGACGGTATGAGTATCTTGTCGATAGTGTACACGACCATCAGCGACAGCACCTAGAAATGTTGCCTTACCAGGCTGCAGTAGGTTTTTAACCAAGAAAAAAACACAGCACAAAACTCCAGTAGACTTCAGTTCAGCCTGTTCACTGATCAGTGAAGGAAGCCTCCCAAAATCTGCTTGACAACGGCTTGCTATGACTGTGCTCACAGGCATCACATGAGAGTGTCATGGGAGAGTTTTTTGAGTGCTAGGCATCGGAAAGTAATCTCCTACTGTTTATTATTTAAGGTCAAGGGACAAGCATATTGAGTCACAACTGGTTTAGATCCCTAGGCATTAATGTAATAGATGTGAACCTGATACACCAGCAATCGGTTGCAGCTGTCCCGGAAAAAAATAGTTAAGTTTTTCAGGAGTATGGAGCTTGCTGGCGGCCAATAGTTGACGTGGACCCTGTTTTCACTCCTAAGATTTCCAAAGCATGTCCTGTACATGTTTCCCTCCATCCAAAAAGTTGATGAGTCTCCAGATCAAATTGTTGGTGTATTTGTAAGGCGTATTCATGGCAGTGTCTCAACCGAGATTGGCCACACCAGTTGTTCCAGTGGAAAAAAAAGGATGAGAAAATCTTTTGAGGTTTTCATTGCACTGTCAACATTGCTGGAAGACTTGACATTTATCTTCTACACAGGCTGGAGGTATAAATTTCTCGAAGCTAGACCTGAAGCAGGAAAAAAGGTCTTCACTCTGTTTAGGAAAGCTTCAGACTGAGTCTGGATTCATGGACACACAAACATACAAATCACTGCGGAATGTAGAGATGGTTACAGCAGAGTGTCATAGTCTACCAAAGTATCTCTGATGCATACAGGCAGACATGGCTTTCTTATAGGCCAGCGTCAAAGACAAACAGGGTGGGCCAACAATTTATATACAGGCCAGATGGATTCCACAGGATGTTTACAGAACAGTAGGCGAGGTACTGCCACATAGTAATATCAGGGGATATCTGAATTGAGGGGAATAAACAGCCTGGCATCCAGGGTCATTTCGCAGCATGCAAAAGAGGCCATTTGCTTAGGGGTCTGTTTTTTCTCCCTCCCCTCTCGGACGGGTTGTCTTCAAACACACACATTTTCTCTGGGAACAGGGTGACTCAACAAAAGGTAAAGGGGCAGTAAAAAAATTCAGGAAACATAGTGTTATATTTCTAAGTTACAGAGCATTTCTTCCGGAATATTCTTCCAGGCAGGTATCCCAGCAACAGGTACTAGATGCAAATTCAGCAGAGCTGATCGCGATTAACACCCATGGAGGATTTTTAGTTCCAACAGCTGTAGCTGTATTCCGGCGTTTCATGGACACACTTCTGGCGGGGGTCCCTAGTGTTAAGCCATATCTAGATGACATTCTCATTGCTAGTAAAACTCATGAAGAATATGACGATGAAGCTGGGCGGCAGCTACTAAAGGATAAATGCATGTTCTGGGCTGCTCGAGTACAGTTTCTCGATTTCCAAGTGGACTGAGATGGAAATTCAAAATGCACCTGCATGCTCAGGTGGAGTGTGATGATTGAAGCTTACAGCTATGAGCTCTGCCACAGGCTAGGTAAGCACTTGGCAATCACCGACGCTCTGGGTTGCTTCCCCTTGCAGTCCCCTTTAGCTGAAATCAAGCCCCCGCTGGAGGTGCTGCTGTTGAAGACGGTCCCTGGAGATGGAGATGAGCCGCTTCATGCGGTTGAAGAACTAGTCAAAAGCTGCGTGACTTTTCACTGCGTGACTTGTCAGGAATTTCGCCACGGCCTCTGTAGTCGGTGCAGTCTTTACCTGCACCACTCAAATCAAGTAGAAATCACCAAACTGTATTGGTCGTCAGTTACCTCGCTCAATTATTTTGTAAGTGGGAGAATAGGGAGCTGGCGGGACAAGTTTGCTGCAGTAGTAAGGCGTCTAGGACTAGAGTGGGAGTCTGACAAAAAAAAAAAAAAAAAACATTTGATGAAAGCGATTCAGTTTGTTTCGTTCAGTTAAAAAATAGTTCTAAATGATTTGTTTGTTTCAAATCAAGCCCATTACTACCCAGTTTGTGAAGCTCTCTGTATCAAATTGGGGTGACATGTAGGACATTATGCTTAAATCCAGAGACTCACCGAATTTTTGCGTTTTGTTTATTTCTATAATTTAAATGATTTATTTATTAATTTATGTACATTTTCAAATGTCACAGATGCTAATATTAAGAACATACATTTTGTGATGGGGACAGCTGCATAAATTAATTCCTTATGGTTACAGATGGATGTCAAGGTCCTCCGTCCAAGGGCAATATACTTTCAATCAGAGGCGATTCACTGGAACGGTTTAATCTTGCTATTTATACACTGGCAGCGTAGGTGTAGTTAACCTCCCAGCTACAGCGTCCATAACATTACACTATCAAAAGTTAACTTTGACGTCGTAGACCAGCTTGATTAAGTCAACAAAAACAGCGATCGATACTTTTTGAAAGGTTATACACTTAAGAACTTTAAAACTTTATCTACAAAAACTTTAAAAATTATAATAATCAATAATCTTAAATACATATTCTCTCAAATAAGGAGCAGACATTGCAAATGAGATGCATAAGATACAAATAAGATGGTTTCATCATCCCATTTTTTGTTTGCGCCAGAATTTAGTGTTTTTTGTTTTTTAATTTTATTTGTTATTTTTATTTGGAGTAATTCATTAAAGAAGATTCACAATTCCCATTTATGATGCATAAATACAGAGCCATAAGATTTATATTTCCTTGGTACACGCAACCAATTCAAATTACTCAGATTATATGGCTCCAATATCTACATGAAAATCCTTTCACAATTAAAAAGTATCTGTTCAGTAAATTTCCATTTAAAGGGTAAAAATGTAAGACTAGTGATTCAGCAGTTGCAATCATCTGTTAAAATTCATTGTCTTCAAATGTATTTTTCTCCCCCCCCACTTCCTGTTTTTGAGGAGTGCATGTAAAAGCCTCTCGGGCAAGATTGTCAGAACTGGTAATGTTAACCTTTCACTGATGTAGACATGCGATGGCTCGACCCAGCGGTACCCACCCCCTCCCTCCCCTCGCCTGCCCCTTCCTCTGTCGAGGCCATGGGCACCGTGGCACAGCGTACTTCCTCTTTGCCTCTGAGGGCATCTTGTAAGCCCACTGACAATTACACGCCTGCATAAATCAGCAGAGAACCTTGGAAAAAATGGAAATAAAAATGTATTTGAAAATGTTTACGCTTATTTAGCATAAGTGATTAAAACGAGTCTGAGCAGATAATATTTGGCTGTGCAAGTTTGCGACTAAACAAAGTGAGGAATGAAAGCAGGTCACATTTTTAATTGCGTTCATCAATCATATGTTTCATAATTACACTGAAAATGTGGTAGCAAGAGAAATGAAAATGGAGATAGCAATTTGCTGAAACATTTTTTTGACAGCAAATTAACTTACTATTACAGCAACTTTGTAAACAAAACCAAAAGCCATGAGACTTAGTGCTCTAGCAATCATATACAATAAAATATATAATAATGTTTATCTTACCATTAAAGAGGTGAATGCAATGAATGAGATGTAAACGATTGAAAAGCTATGCTAAATGGCTTCAACTATACCTCATAAACGAATTACGTGCAGTAAAACCTTTGCCATCAGGAATTCTAAATACTTTTTTTCACCTTTAAAATTAAAATTATTTTTTGTTTTATTTGTAAATAAATACATACTCCTGTTGTATAACTCCTCACTAATTTAACACCACCTTATCTTTCCGACATGGTTGACAAAGATAGCATAGTCAGCAAACACAGTAGCTAGTCATACTTGCACTGGGCTTCATTCAGGGCAACTCTGCATATTGTTTTCAGCCAAAGTCCCACAACCTTTGCGTTATAAAAAGAACTAAATGCCCTTGAAAGAGATATTCTGGCCTGGGGGCCTCTGAGGCTGATATCTATGGAGCTCAGGAGAATGCCCAATTCACACTGGCTTCTGTTCCATTTTATTCCATCCTGTATTGTAAAACACTGACACTGCACTTGCCTGTTATAGTCTGACACTTTGCATTACAGCAAGACAAGTAACCTGATAGTGATGTCAGATCCGATCTGTGCAAAAAATCAATGCCTTGTTAAATGGGGTTCCTCAGACAAGCAACATATTAAAGTGCTGTGTACTGTGACAACTGCATTTCACGATAAAAGTATATGATCACTTTTGATCCCCCCCCCCCTATTTTTTCTTGGAAGAAACTCAAATTAGGGAGATTAATTTATTATCTGTCTCATTAATTGATCATCTGCAAACTTCTTAATGTAAACATGCATTTTATGTGCCAAGTATATGAAATAAGGGCTTTTTGATCAAATCAAATGCAATTACGTTGGTTGCATGTTTTAAATGTTGGGGCAGACCAAATCAAAACCCAGTCGCATTGAAAATAGTGCTGTTGTGCAGCATGAAATTGTTATTTTTTAGGTAAAGTAAAAATTAGGAAAAGTAAGAATAGTGGTTCTGGGTTTATACTGGCACCATTTAGACTTGTGGGCCCTGCACTAAGGTTGTTATGTATTGTATTGTACCTTAGTTCATAATCATACTTAATCTTTATTTTACACAATGCCACCACTAAATTAATCAGTGAGTAATCAATGAGGATGACCTTTTCTCAATGTATGGTGATGAAGTAAAAATGTGTAAATGAATGTGTATTTAAATATCTTTGAATTGCTACTGACTATTAGATGATTTTTAATGTGATGGATACTTTACCAAATGTACGTGCGGAGGGTGGGGAAGAACGTCTTATCTCGTTCAGTCCCAGTAGCCTTCAAGCCACGCAAAAGTTGCTCACAGTTGGCATCGGATGACACAAAGTCAGTGTTACTGTCCTGAGGAACAGTGACCCACTAACGATTGTACTGGGAGTGTCAAGAACCTCCCTTTTTCATATTAGATGATGGGTCTCCAGACTGCTCCGGCGGTTCGGTTCAGCTGTGACTTCAAAGTTCACAGAGCCGGCTAACACAGAAACAGGTTGAGTGCGCATTGACTCTGTGCTGATGAACACTGTCAGATTTTTCAGAAATTGATATATTTATAGTGGACAGGCTGTCAAAGCTTTCAGCCAGCCTTAAGTCCTTAAGTTCAAATAATGTTTGTCATGCTTTTGCATCAATCTGGGATTTTTACAAGCAAATGCGGAAAAGCAGGATGAACGATTTCTCATGGTTCTGTTCCTGTTCCCGCCACTCCAGCTTGCCTAAATAATGAGCAAAGATGAAAGGGTATGTTTAAATATAAATAGCTTTTCATGGAGGTTTATGCAGAAGACCGAGAAGGTTCAAAAGTAAGTGCGAGGATATTACAATGCAATAGTGCAATTTTGCCTTAGACGGTAGCGCTTAATAATACAACTGCGTTGGACAAAAAGCGAATCGAACCACGCCCTCCTGCGTTACTGTTTGTGTCGATGTTAAGATGCATACCTAAAACCCATGCCTTAAATGACATACAAATTGTACCCTAAACTCCCTGTGACTGGGATTCCTGCTGACTACCGATGAAAATGTTATACAATTGACTAAGGTTCTGGAGAACCATTTATTTCTGCTCCATTTTAAAATTTCAGATTCTAAAAGGATTTTTTTTGTAAAAATTACAGATTTGTGTGGACAGATGTATTTATTCAAATAAATATACAATTTTTCATGTCCTTAATGTCACAGAAATTATTTTGCACCATGTTTTGTGAAAATGTGATTGTCTGAACACAACAGGAGAGATTAAAACCCCTTTGGATTAACGATTTGAGAGATAAAAAGCCACTTAGAAGTACTAAATGTACTAAACGTACTCTTGCTTCTAAAATATTGCACTTCTCGCATTTACATACCCTGAAGACCTGCAATGTCTGGTGTTGCCTGTTATGTAAATCAATACAGAGTGTACGTCAAGTGAACCCTCCCCTCATTCAGTCAAGTGTTTTCACCCCTTCAAACTGGCTTTTTGTCTCAAAGCCCATGTAACCTAAACCAATTAAACCTGACAGTTAACACAATCCTCTGTCAAGGTGAAACTCTATTGATCATCTTTGCCTTGGAGAACTGGCAAAGTACATGAGATGCACTTTGTTTTACCATTCAAAGTGTCAACTGATGGATGCAGATTATTGTATTTTTCTATGTTACAAAGTATAACTAATTAGCAGAACACTTAAGCAGCTGGCTCTCATGGGTTCTTTGAAAAGGAAATTGTCAGGTTATAGACTACAATTGCCTCGGCCGAACGCTTGTCAATTAATAGTGGAAGCCTGTAATTGACTCTGCAAAAAGTGGTCAATTATTGTAATCTGCTTATGTTCTGGTTTTGCCTCAGTTTTTAAAAAGACCTTCAAATACATTACATTACAATTATGCAACCATTTGATTCGCTGCCCTGACCCCAAATACCCCAAATGAGAAAAACAGAAAATAAAAATCAGGGAATTCAACTTTTTTGCGAAAGTTATCAAACATCCCAGTCATAAAGTATATGCCATAACCCCTCCCCGCCTAAATGGGTCAAAGTGAATTTACTTCAGACTATTTCAAGGTAATCAAATAAATGGATGAAATTCTTGACAATATTTAGCGCTCAGATTTAATTTTTCTTAAGTTGAAAGTTCATTAGATAGTAGTTCGATCCTACTTTCTCCCCTGAAATATCAAAAGCGGACTCCTCAGAAGAACACGTGGGACCAACTCTCTGGTAGCCGTTTTTTCATGGTCTAAAACTGAAAAAACATACCATAGTGCAGTATGGGGGAGGCCTTGCTGTGTGAATTTTCCTTTACAAATAAATTACATGCATTCTGGCGGGAGGTATTTGCTAACCGATTGGCTGAGCAATCATTCATTGTAAAGCACTTTGAGATCCTTAGGCAGAAGCCACTGCATAAAATGTAAAAAAAAAAAAAAAAAAAAGTAAAAAAACCTTAATTGTTTAACTGAATTCATTATTTGGATTAGAGATTATCTCACCTGGTGTCCCCAAGTGTAAATCAGATCAATTAAAAGATAGCTAGAAAGCCCAAGGACACTGTGGCCTATGAGAAGCAGAACTGGCCATCCCTGGAATTGAAGGTTCCTCAAATTCATGGACCTCTGGCATTACCACATTAGACCACCGCTGCAGGTTGCTTGCTAAAACTGAGGATAGTTCCAAATATTTGATGGAGTGGTTGTTAATCAAAGTGCTTCTCACTCAGAATTTTAGAAGGTCGCATCATAGTACTACTGCCGTACTACCATTCTGAAGAATTTTTTGATAGCCATCTCTGTTGAACATGCCAAAATAGTTGAAAATAAACCATCAATATTATTTAAACAGAGGAAAGCTCTAACCTGCTTTTTGAATAGTTTTAGTTCGTTCTGTAAAATGGTTTGATTATGTCTGCAGGCAGCAGTTTTGCCAGATAGCAAAAATTCGCAACGCACAGTTAGTCTCATTGATATGTCTTAAATCTATTTTTTGACATATCCATCTATGGAATGAAAACCATAGGCCTTGCGCCTTGGGAGTAAACACAGATTCCACCACTATAATTCTTGGACTTACATAAGCAAATGAACTTTGTTTTTCTGTTTTTCTTTCTTTCGGTATTCACTTCAAACCCTGCCCTCATTCTCCACCATACTGAGTCACCTTGAGAGCTTGCGTTTTCTTGTCACAAAGGGCCTGGGTGTGGTTTATGCACTTGAAGTAAATGAAGTGGGAATGTTGGGCTTCTGTTGTTTTTTTTTTTTTTACTGTGGAACAAATCATTCAAATTCAATGTCACTTCTGCGCATATTACAGAGTGCAGTCCGGTAAGATGCTTGGTATCTGCATTTATTCAGCTGCATAAACACAAGGTTATTCAAAATAATTATGCGTGGGGACTGGTTTAATCAAGAAAACACATTTTTAAGATCAAACAAGAAGAAAATAGAAAATGTAACCTTTTATCATTTTTGAACGGCATATTGAAAAACAAATTTTCTTTCTTTGATGGCTTGTAATGTTTAAATTGTCCTTTACCAAGCCAAATAATATTAACAAAAAGGAAATGTAGCATTTTGATCCAACATTGAATATGAGGCACATAAGGAAATTACTTACAACCATTACTTTTGCATATTACCAACAAATGACAAGTGAAAACAACCATTTAAAACACAAACTAGAAAAAATCTGACAAACTAGAAATTGTAGTGTAGTTTAATTTTTTATACAAAAATATTTTCTAATGTGTGAAATGTAGGAACAAAAAAAATTCTGTCATTTTTACTGCCTGTCGAGATAGGAAATGTGGGTCTTCAGAAACGGTATATTTTTACAGCCTTCCATTTCTTTTATATGGTGAATGATGGCATGGCATAAGTCACCCGGAAAGCCATTCAGCGAGTTTCCATAGTGATGAGGGTGAATAGGGGATTATTTAAACAGTATGGAATGAAGATATTGCAGACACCTGCTTTCCACAAAAATACCACATCTATGTAACTGAGTTTTCTCTTTATTTTCCAATGAAGGAATTCAGATTTAGCAGTAAAACATCCCACAGACAGTATTCAACATGCACTAAAAACGAAGTCATTGTTTACTGAGATTTGGAACGTAATCCATTAATTTTGTACAATAGTTTGGCCCATGTACTCACAACTTACATGTAGCATGTACTTATAGACAGCAGATGGAATCATGTTCACTATATAACATTTAAAATTTGGGGGTATACAATACTATGTAAATTTGTTAGCTCGATTTTCATATTTTAGTCTGTTATTTTGTATCCTGGTTAATCACACAGTATAAAACGAAACAGAGATGAATATTCAATATCATCCCCCCCCC
The DNA here is from genome assembly GCA_025775065.1 of Hiodon alosoides. Taxonomy (NCBI): domain Eukaryota; kingdom Metazoa; phylum Chordata; class Actinopteri; order Hiodontiformes; family Hiodontidae; genus Hiodon; species Hiodon alosoides. The sequence continues at coordinate 17,040 of JAOYSI010059903.1, forward strand.
CCCCCCATCTCCTGTGTGTGTGCAAGATTGTGTTCAAACCTCATGGCTCATAGAAACAAAATAGATACAAAGCTGTTGCAGAACAGAATCTTCATTGACCGATGGTGTCACCGTTCACCTCTACTGTTACTCTGTCACGATTTTCAATCAACTAATTAATCAATTAACATTCCACTACTCGCGTGCACTGTTCCGTTCATTCTTTGTTTTAATTCACCCCTTCACCACTCAACTTGGTTTCTGTTTTCCTTATAACCCTGTCACAAAGTTTTTGTCGTTGGGGAGTATTGTTCTTGTTTTCATGTACCTGGTTCCATGTGTGATTAAAGACCATGTTTATTTTGGACTAAGTCTCCTTGCTGTGCCTCGATAGCCATGTCTGGCCGGGACTTGGTCCGAACAGGAGCTGCGCTTGGGTTTATCCCTGCTCTGGTGCCCCGCACCGCGTGACAGATGGCAGGTCGATATAATGGCAGTCTTCTGATGGTTTTAGACTGACAGGCTGCATTGCTTTTGAATACGTCACACTACTTTGCTCCCTGAGGTTTCCTTCTCTGTGAATTCGATTTGCTGGAGAGGGTAAATTGCATCAGTGCATGCCTAATTAGCCAGACCGAAGTCATATAAGGGGAAATATCAAACACCTACTCAGGTAATTACAATGAGCCGGTTACTAATGCAAGGCCTGCAAAGAGGAACTGACACACGCAAAGAAGCAAGGAATAGTGCCATCGACCTACTGAACATAGAAGTAGTAATGAGATTCAGTAGACATATCATTTCCATTAGGGAACGCTCTTTCACCGTTGGTTCGGTGAAAAAACGAGCAACATATGTAAATGTCAAGTTTTGTCTATGAACAATGCAGAGAACAGGTCGTCGTATATCTATAAGTTAGAGCTCTCTCAGAAGACCCCAAGGTTTTTGCTTCCACAACAAATAATGGCAAAGAATAACACAAGTTTATTACTTTCCATTTTTTGAGAAGTACTGCTGTTTGTCAGTTCGAAATTTTGCTTTACGTCTCTTCCGTCCAAAGTTCTTTTCTTAAAATCTGAATCTGAAAGCCTCTCTAATTTACTTTCTTAATTTCTTTAAAATAAAAAAAACCAACTAAAAACTAAAAAAACTAATATCCCCTTATTCTCCTTTTACTGAGGCTGAAGAGATTGAGTTATTTTAGTTTCACTTCATAAGCCTTATCTCTATGACCTGGAACTAACCTGGCAGCTCTTCTCTGTACTGGCATGCAAATGCAGAGCGTGGTTTAAAAAAACATATTTTCTGGGGTGTCTTCAGAGATCGAACACTGAAAGTCCATGTGGAAGAAGAAGGCCGTGTGCAGAAAGCTCTTACCTGTGCCTGTACTATTGGATTGGGAATAAAGACACAATTGATGTTCTTATTATTTTAACAAGCTACTTCACTTTTTTTTCCCCTTTTGCAGTATTTCATGAAGTTACTGCAGGCCCTGCACTTAACTTCCCACTCTGGAGAGTAATTTTTTCAGTCTAATTTTAAAACCAAGCTAGCTGACAAAACAAACCCGTGATCATTTTTTATTTAGTTTTTCCTGTGTTTGGCTATCCAAACCTAATAAGTTTCTGAGAAGCGTTGAAATTATACATTTAAATTTGGTCTTATTGCAGACCATTGTTTTGTTGTTTTCCTCTGGATGTAGACAGGCAGATACTGAAAATAACAGAGGAGAAATAGGTGAAATTTGAAAACAAATATTCTATTTTTCTATTTTAATTTGTGCATTAGATGAAGTGCTTGTGCATGAAAATGAAGCAAAATCCCTCCTGTCCTCTGGTGAAATCACAAATATTGACTGAATCAATGCTGAATCTAGGCATCAGTGTAGCTTCCTGTTTATTTTACCTCTATGTTATGAGAGAGGTTTCAGGGACATGAATGTTTCTTTGGTTTTTGTTACGTTATTAATGATTTTATGTAGATACCAAACTATGAATGCAAGGCTTGTTGACCAATTTGACATGTTATTTTATATTTTAAATCCTCATTAATAACAGTCCCTATCAGACTTTTGGGGGACACAGAGAGAGAATGCACTGTATTTTACTGGAAACCATTAAGAAAAATGTCTATGGTTCACAATTCGACCAAATTTAAACTGTTAACCAATAGATATGTCTGCTGCTGTTTCCGACGAGCCTAATTAGTATTTGAAATTAACAGCAGAACTCACTGTACGCTTTTGCAATCAAAATAAGCTCAACACGGCAAAATCACAAAACCGTGACTTGTGCACTGGCAGATTTGATTTTCAACGCTATCTTTCAGGGACAGAAGTTAAATGCAAACCGGATCATGCAAGCAGTTATTGTCTGCTATATTTTCATTCTGTGTATTAGTTGAAAGTAATGAGTAAAAGGAGCCTTTAAAATACAAAGTTAAAATTTAAAAATTTAATAATTTAGACTTTTTTTTCACAAAAAACTATAGGCACATAATGTTGAGGCCAGTGTCTGATCAAATACTTAATATCTTTTATTAATTTAAAAAGTAGTGCTGCTCTTGGCTTAAATGAAATTTAAGAAATTTAATAAAAATTTATCACGATGTTTTCTGAATCTTAAATTTGCACAAAAAAAAAAACACATTAAAGATTGCATTCATTTAAATCAATATTAGAATCCCAATTGAGTACTTAATGGAGTTCATATGAAACTTAATGAACCCTGTTTCAACAACTGCCAAGGAGCCATCCCACAGGAGGTTGGATATAGGAGAAGGACAGAGTAAGACTGACTGCTCTGTTGCCTAGCAACTGTTTATCACTACTACAGTATTTACCTTCCTCTCTTTGGCCTACCGCTGGAGAGGAATTTGATGATTCAGAAGCAAATCATGTTCTCGACATATCAGTTGCGTGTCACCCCCATATTTTGTTTGCAAAATACAGTAACAAAAAGGACACCTATATTGGCTGAAGAAGTCAATTAACTAACAAGAAAATTTTAGTTGTGTCTTCAACACTCAACACTCACGTGTTCAATCAAAGCCTTTACTTACAACTTGGAAATCAAGTGTAATTTTTGTTTGTGGAAAATAGCAATGCCGATTAGTGTTTCACATTAATCCAGAGATCTGCAGAGGCAAAATTAGCACATCGATTCAATAGAAATAGGGTGGGCAGCTGTGTTGGTGTGCTTGGGTAAAGGAATAGGTGGAGGCTGGTTTCAAGCAGGTGGAAGTCAGAAATAAAGCAAGCCTTCAGCTGGTAAGCCTTCATCACAAAAATTTCAAAACTTGTTAAATTTACAATGTATAAATGTATGTTTTAACCCTGCATAAGCATACTATAGATTCCATAATAATAATAAAACATTTACAAACTTAGAAGGCACCATTATTTGGATCTGTTGAGAAAAACCATGATAATTAGCTAGAGAAGAAAATGCTCCATTAAAAGGAGCAAAACAAAGTGTTAATTTACAAACAACATAGATTAAATTTATTATGACCGATCACAAGTGTACCTAGGTAATAAGACAAATATAATGTCAGTGTACTAAATACTGAAGGTAAAACTTTTTTATTACTTTTTTATTTCTAATAACTTTAGCATTAATTAAACTGGGTGAAAAGTTCAAATATAGGACACAAAAATGTACATATTGTTTCATTATTTGCAAAAGTCAATGTTAAAAATTCTTCTATCTGGACAAGCTAGGTTTGGACACAAAAAAACAGTGCTTTTTACTTTCTTTGTGAAAAACATGAAAGCAATATCAAGATTCAAGATAAATTGAATTATTTTATCATTATCTTTTAAATGTTTTGGCATGGACTCCTTGTCCATTTCAAGATATCTCGAATTGTGTTTAAAATATCTCAAATTAACTCTTTAATTTGAGATATCTTGAATTGGACAGAAAGTCTAAACATTCAGCATTTTCACTGGAAGTTATTTTGAGATGTCTGCAATTCAGTTTACAATTGAATTCAATTTAAAATACATTTATAGATATCTCTTATTGACAACCAGCTCTGTCTGCAGTGTTTTAACACATTCATAAAAACGTAAAAGCTATCTCAGAGAGGTTCCTCAAACATTGGGAACACTGGGAACTGTTGATGTTCTGAAATAGCTACATAAGTTGGTATACTAATCATGATTCGTACTTAACAGGAAGTTATTGGATTGTTGAACTGAATCAATAAAATGGTATTCCTTCTGGCAATCATAAATATAAAGCATCAGACCAACATAAAACATTATAATTGTACCCACACACAATCTATAAAGGCAATCAAGTATAAATGGCAAATTCTAGACAAGACAGGGCAGTCCATTGTCCCCATTATTAATTGCTCTTTCAATAGCGCCCTTAACCTCGGCTTTTAGACAAGAGAGAATTTCTCTTCCAGTTTAAATTGGAATGCAGAAAAGTTCTCTTTCACATTGAACTCAATGATTCACCTATCTCTGCCCAACTCCTATTGTGACACATTTCACCGTTCAGTGGTGAACCAGGAAGCGGCCTAGGATTAACATTGGCTACCTTATAGCGAACAAAATCTGCACATGGATTAACAGTACCCAATTTTAAGATGTATCATTGGCCCCTTTCAGTTTCCGTTTAGGTTTTTGTCAATCCCCCGTATCTTGGCAATTGCTTGTTAAAGAGATCCAAACCAATTGCCTCGAAGACCTTTATTTAATGGCCTTTCCTTAAATTAATGTACTCCCAGGTTTGGTCCTGTCATAGCTGACTTGTTTTAAATTTGGCAATCAGTCGAATGATATATAGGTGTTAAGGAGAAATGGCATTTTCATTCCCCAATTTTGCACTGCGTTTCCTTTTAAATTGGCAACAAACCCTTAATTTTCCCTGGCTGAAGGAACAGAGGGATTCACATAGTTGGAGATATGTTTGGTGCACGGACTGCTTAGCTTCCAGGAGCTTAGGTTCACTTTTTGGTATGTAACGCTCTTGTGTTTTTCTACGCTCTGCTCTTCGTACATATAGTGTGCCATGGGATGGGGGCTCTGTCGTTTCACCCCTTACGCCATCGGCTTACAAATAATGCTCCATCGATTATCTTTTACTTACTACAACCGCTTGCTTTGGTCATACATGTGGGGCCTTCCCTTTAAAATTTGTCGCAGTTGGAGTATATTTAACTCCAAGTAGGAGATTTAGGATCGATCTGGCCTCTGATCAATTTTGAAGTTTTGTACCCATGGCACATGTGCTTTGGTTTGTTGTCTTGGATAATGGATAATACTGTACTGTTGGATCCCTGTTTCTTACTCTTCAATGATCTTCATCTTTGTTCCTCGCAAAGAACGATTTTGTTGACTGGTCTGACGGCTGTAAAGAAGACGTTGGTTCAACTTTAACAAGATGCTGGCTTTCCTCTCATAGTTTATCCTGGCGCCACTGGATGCATTGATGTTATCGTTTTAGAACTTTATGCGCCCACGGTGAACAATGCACTCCAACAGGAACAATTTGAATGTGGAAGCAACCATCTGCTGGCATATGATTATTGATTATTTAAAAGCTGCATTGATGATCTTCTGATATTGTTAATTTAATCATTTAAGTGTTTAAGTATGCACCAATGATTTATCTATCTTTTTAAAATAGTTACCACCCGTTGTTTAACACATCCTGCTACCATTAATATTCTTTATTTTTGTGGTCATGGATGCTAGCACGTTGAATATGAGTTACAGGCTGATCTTTCTTTGGCAACGGTGGGGTCATTTGATTCCTTTCTGTATTTCGATCTCCTCATCTTTTATCAATAAATAAATAAATAAATAAATATTCACAAAAAAGTATGAACGGCAAAATAGTACTAAACAATACAGCTACTTAATGAACAAAAAATAATGTGTGACATATCACACATACGCAGACCGAAGTCCTAAAATTGATTTTTTCACGGTCTGAGACAAGTGACATTTACGTATTCTTGTAGCTGTGTATCCAGAACATGAACAGGGGAGATATTCTTTGTTCAAGCCTGGTTGTAGGAATTAAAACCCCCTTGAGGTTGACCACCAAACTTAAAAGAAATACTGGGTTGCTTTAGATATATAAATCCTAGAAGTGTTTTTTTTGTTACGACAGTTTGAACAGGCTGGGGGATGTCACTGATAGGCATGTTTCCTGCTATGTGTACAGCACATACACCTGCATATCATGAACTGCAGTTTTCCCAGGGAAAATTACAACTCATTGGGTAAATACATTTTAGTAACTTTATATTTCAACCGGATTAAAATGAATGTTCTTTGTCCCTGTTTTGCCTTTGTAATCTGGGGACAAATGAGCCTGTGCACTGGTTATGAATAAAATATGTAGATTGTTAATAATTAGCATATTAATGACTCATTGCAGTGTTAATCAGTTTATTCATGAGCACAAAAGATGCTGGAGAGAATCAAGCACATGGCAGAAGTCAGAACCTCAGAAATATGCCATTCAGACTGGCAATATTGTGGATCATATCCTTTTACGTAAATACCAACCAAAACTGACAAAGCTTGGAAAGGGTTCCTCTTAAACGCAGTTCTCAGAGTGTGAAACCCATTTTAAGCTTTCCCTCAAGAACCAGAATGACCCCACAGGGCTTTTTTTTATCTCCATTCTCAAGTTTTTACATTCAATATCACTTCATATAAAACTGTTTGCAGCATTGGCCAGTCCTAGTTTTATAGCTAGTGTAGTAATGGCTTTGCAGAAATATTTTTTATATCTCAGTTTGCTATATAAATTAATAAATATTGAATCACTCCGAAATTCAAAGTCATACATTTCCATTGCAAGCTTTTGGTCATAAAGATGTAAAGTGTGTTTATATATCCAGGTGACATTATGAATGTGGTCTTTGCATACATATAATAAATAACATGTAACATTTATATATATATATATATATATATATATATACACATATGAAAACAACCTTTGGATTATCCATTAGTAACGCTGATAAAGTTGAATGCGACGAAACTAGGAAGTTTATGACCATTGTTTGTAAATTTTTTTGTAAATTA
>JAOYSI010059914.1:0-19893 GCA_025775065.1 Hiodon alosoides
GAGGTGGGTGGAGGGTGGGCATGTGGGGAGGGCGAGTGGGTGTAGGGTGGGTATGTGTGGTGGGTGGAGGGGGTGGAGGGTGGACATGTGGAGGGGATGGAGGGGGCAGGCTGCAGGTCGGCCGCTCTGGGTTTTCTTAGCGGATGATCGGTAGTCGTATGATTTCCGGCGCATAGTCGGTGTTTTTGGGACCTGAAGTGTCACCTGCCGTTTAACCCGCGGATCGTATTGGCCTCGTATTGAGTCCGCTTGTTCCCCGCGCGTTCCTCTCTTTTCCAGCCTCTCGTCGACGAAGCCAAGCGGGCGGTGGGGAACATTAAGCCAGAGTCCCTTTCAGAAATCCGCTCCCTGCGCATGCCGCCAGACGTCATCCGGGACATCCTGGAGGGAGTGCTGAGGCTTATGGGTATTTTTGACACCTCCTGGGTGAGCATGAAGAGGTAAGGCATGAAATGATTAAAGTCCTCATCCTTTTCTACCAGCATTTCAACTTGAGGTTATCGGCTGATCTTAATTTTAAGCTTTGGATGTGCCAGGTAATATACTGGTTTGAACTAAGCAAAGAAAATGTGCGTTGTGTAAAAGTTACGTACCCTGACGCATGCGTCCCATTACTGATGATATTTATTTCAGTAATTCACTGCACAGGCACTCCAGAGCAATCTGCTTTCATCCGTAAGTACAAGGCTGGTTTTTCCCTCCCCCCCTGCAGTTTTCTTGCAAAGCGGGGTGTGAGAGAGGATATCGCCACTTTCGAAGCGCGGAACATAACCCACGAAATCCGTCAGAGTGTTGAGGAACTTCTGCACAGAAACAAAGCTTCATTTGATCCAAAGGTGTAGTAATGTGTGTTATGCTCGACGTGGTGATAAGCTATCTCTTTCCAGTCTCGACTAAGAATAAGAGTCCTGGGTAAATTCCATTACTTCATTCTGTGAAAAAATAACCATACTTTCCCCAAATTGCTTGGCTGTATGTCCACCTCCAACGTTACCTCCTCGACTTTCAAATCGATAAGAATTCTCACTTAACCAACAGGGTTACATTAGCATAATATCATTGAGTGTTTTTCCTCAAATTAAGTAAGATATTCCTACAGAAGCCTTATTTTCTCCCCAATTTGAAATGGAAATGATGCTAATGCATCTTGGCTCGTTGCATATGACATGATTTAGCTCCAGAACGCTGGCGGAGCCGCGGGGGAAGGTCGCGGTGACATTCTCGTTGAAACGGCGCTGCCGTAGTCCTGTGCCGCCCAGGCGGAGTCTGGGCCGCGCCTTACGCTGCCGTTTCTCCATCCCTGTCGGGCAGAACGCGAAGCGAGCGAGCGCGGCTGCTGCCCCGCTGGCGGCCTGGGTGAAGGCCAACGTGCAGTACTCCCACGTTCTGGAGCGCATCCAACCCCTGGAGAAGGAGCAGTCCGGCCTGATGGAGTGAGTACTCCACCTGCCCGCCCATGGCTTTCACACCGACCTTCCCGTCCGACTGCCGTCGCGTTCTGACCGCCTCTCCCCATTCTCCCTTCCCAGGAACCTGAGGAAGACTGAGAGTAGGAAGAACAAACTGGAGGACCAGCTGAACAATGTGGGGCAGAAAGTGAACCAACTGAAGGAAAAGTTTGTATCTCTTTACGTGACACTTTAAAAGAGCCTCGTTACCTCTTTAGCGACACCTTTTCTCTGTCCTTGGTCTTGGATGTGTTGTTTAAGCGCGAAACAGATATTTTGTCCTCACACCTCAGGTGTAACGGGAGGGTCTGTCACTGCCAAGCGGCGGAGAGCATTTCAGACAGTTCCACTGGGGAATGCTACATCAGATCACTCTCTTTTACTGGAGCCATGGCCAAAAAAAAAACATTTTGTATATTGCTTGAGAACCTCAGGTTTCCGGGCAATGTGCTAACCCCGTCTGTGAAACGCCCGTTTCACGAGCTCCTGCCCTGGGCAAGACTGACCCGTTTTCTGTCCCCGCTCCACCAAGATTCCAGTCCCGAACGACGGAAGCGGCGAAGCTGGAGGCGGAGGTGAGCCGGGCCCAGGAGACCATCCAGGCCGCCGAGAAGCTCATCCACCAGCTGGACGGCGAGCACACGCGCTGGAATGCCCAGGTAGCGCTACCCGCACCGCTCGGCATCCATCTCCTGGCTAATCGCAGCCCTCAGACTCCCCCCGGGAGGCCAATTAACCCGCCGCACACGTGCAGTCAATGCTTGGTAATAGGTATTCGGTCAAAAGCAAACACACCGGACGGAACGTTCTCTAACGAGGGCCACGTCGCAGGGACAGGCCTCCCTCCGAGTGACGGAGATCAGGTCCTGCTACCCCACGCCCCTGGGAACCGGGGCTGGTGGCCATACTGGTGCTCACCGAATCTGCGGCCGTCCCGATAACGGCGGTTTTCCTTTAGCACTGTCGACTCGGGTTTCAATCCATTTCGAATTCCCTTGTTCCCCTTTTTCGCTCCGTTCAGACGCGTTTTAGAGCTGGCGAAGGCGTCTCTCGCTCTGCCCAGCATTAGTCTTCTGTGTGACTTCATTGCAAGTCAAAACTTTGGAAATGTTGTGTTGTCTGCGTCCTCTTTTAAATGCCCCTTGGTTTTGATTCGCCGGCCTGGATGTGGGTGTGGAATGAATTTTGACACTCTGCTGCTATTCGCAGGCAAAGATGCCTTTAGTCCATACTGCTTCTGACCTTGCAAACAGCAGGAGATTGGGCCTTTATGGCCAAAACCCAATTTGATATAGTTTGTGATAAATGGCGGTTAAGAAGCTGGTGGTGTGACCAGAAGGTTGCAGGCATAATTGCATGGAGCGGAGCTGTTTTTGAACCGTTGAGCGAGGAGCTGAACTTGCTGTATTTTATATCCAGCTGTGTAAATGGGTACGTGTAATGTGTGTTGGTCTAAGATGCGAACGGGTTAGAGAAACGTCGCTCTGGATGTGAATGTAGTCTTCTGCCCTTTAGAGTAATAAAGAAATTCAACCCCGCTGGCGCAGAGCATGTATTAATGCAGTGGAGTATGATTTAAGTGTTGCATCTGGCTCATCTGCAGTTCGAAAACCAGTTTGAAAAAGCCGTCTGCCTTCTACAACGTCGAAACGCAGCTACTGAAGGGTTCGATTTGATTCTTCAGGGTTTCTTCCAGATCAGAACCGACTCCTGAAGAACCCTCGGCCCGGCCTTCCCGGTTCGGTTTACGCGTGTGTAAATGTGCGAGCCCCTTCATTAGCATTGATCGGAAGCGCTGACCGTTTTGTTCTGCACACCACAGATGTCACCGGCCTGGCAGCGCGCCATGGTTAGAGACGCGTGCCAGCGCGCTCGCGCCAGGCTGCCACTTTGCCACCTGAGGTCCTCCGAATGTTAAAGGGGCGTTTAGGCCCAGGCTAATTAATGAGCCCAGCTATGGGGCCACGTGCTGGCTCTGGCGCGTGCACAGGGAGGACTTGGTCACGTAAGGATTTCTCGAGCGGGTCGTGATTCGTTAGCCCCGGCGATTGCATCAGGTTTGATAATGAGGCACCCTTTCCTGTATGCTTTGGAGAAGTGTTATCGTTTTGCAGTTAAAAACAAACTTCGATTTATCAATTTGTGCAAATTCATATTATTAGTTCCCTTTTTTTGTTTATTTGTTTTTTTATGCACCATTAGATGGGATTTCTTTTCTCTTTTTTTCCCTAAGAATGTGAGATTGTAACAACTTTTGGAAAGTCTGTAATATGGTGCTTGGTGAGAGTCTTGGTAGGGCTATTTCAGGGCTGACATCGGTCTGTATAGTGTTTGTTCTGGTGAGTCTGGTAACATTTCTGTGCATTACTGAGCGAGCTCGGTTTTTAACCAAGCATATGTTTTTCAGTGTTTGTCGGCCGTCCACAGGCCATTGACTGCGCAGGTGTGCGTCTCCCTGCTTGTGTCACTCGCTGCCTATGCGTGTCCCGCGTTCAGGTGGCGGAGATAACCGAGGAGTTGGAGACCCTGCCGAAAAGAGCCCAACTGGCGGCAGCCTTCATCACGTACCTCCCCGCCGCCCCAGAGGATCAGAGGAAAGTCAGCTTGGACCAGTGGATTAAGTCTTCTGGCCTTCAAAGTAAGGCCAATCCTTTCCAGGCCGCAGGTTAATTATTGCCAAGAATCGACCATTGCTTCTTGCCAAGCTCCTTTGAGATCAAAAGAGAAAGATTTGGTGTTGTGAGATATCTTCATCGCTTGATAGGTCTGTAAATGTTTAGTTTTTGCTTGATTTGCAGGATTTGATCTGAGGCATTTCCTGTGTTCGGAGAGCGAGCAGCTGATCTGGAAGAGTGAGGGTCTCCCCTCGGATGACCTCTCCATGGAGAACGCCCTGGTCATCTTACAGGTGCACAAATGCGACGCCTGCCAAACGGAGCGTCACAGTGACTCAGCGGTGCTGAGGAATGCCACCCCGCCCACGCAAACCACAAGACCAGATCTTTCCTCTGAACCTTGTGGTGATGAGAGAAGTAAAGTCAGGAATGTGCTAGGTGTTAGCGATTTATTAACGCGTCACAAAGAGCGCAAGCTTCGATCCCTTCAAAACTGTCCACTTGCTGAGGATATAAAGTACAAATTGTTTAAAAAATAATAATAATAATAATTTGTCCACCAGGTTTCATAAGAGATTACATTGATCTTGTCTTGGCAGAGCCTCATTTATCCTTTTGGTTAACTTCCAGAGACGGCTCCCATGGTGCTGCGGAGATCATTAAGGCCTTTCGGTTTCTCCCTTTTCATATTTGATCTCAGCAGAGGCAGTGGATGTATTGTGGGCGTTAATGATGGCTGGGGTTTACTGTCTCTCACGCCGGGCTGCTTGGTCTTCTGTTTAAACAGCTCTATTTTAATGGCGTAGCACTTTTTGTCGCTCACAGAATATCTATTACAGCGTGCAAAATTAGAACGGTGCCCAAAATCAATATTCAAAGCCACTTAGTGGGGGGATTGAACGATAAGGCTTGATAAACACTTCTGTTGTTCCTGTGATGGGCGCACTGCAGCCCCCGTCACCTGACGCCGTGATTTCAGTTTCCACTGGCGCTTCCTGTTTAATCACCAATCATCTTTTTCTGTTTGTGTCCCCCTTAATGTGTCATTGCCGCACTAGATCAGTGCTTTGAAGTCACGGGTAAGAGTTCCTCCGCCACCTCTAGCTACCTCCAAGCTTTCTTTTGAAACTCTGCGGCTGCTCTGACATCCCGACGTCTCTTTAGTGCTTAAAGAAGTAGTTTTCCTACGTCTTCCTTCTGTTTTAAATCTATCTGCCGTTCCCTCAGAGCGTAAGAGGATAGTCCTTTCCTGACTTAGACAACTCGCCCTAAATTGGCCAAGAACCACACACCCTTTGTCAAGGTTTGAGAAAGCAATATTAAAATCTAAATTTCTCATAGACATAAACATCTATGGCTTAACATGAGGCCACATTGGCCAACTGCTGTAAGTAGGTTGATTCTAAATAAAGTTATTGGAATCAGTGCTGTCTCACCGGCATACTGTAAACAGTTTGTCCTTACTGTATGTGACTGAGTACGTTTCATTCAGCTGTCATTTTGCAGTGTTTGTGACTCTCACCTTGTACAAATGATTCATCAGTGGCCTCTGATGACCTATTCAGTGTTTAAAAAAATAATAATTTTGTTATTCATTTCTAAATCAATCTGTTACAACCCTTTGTGTGCACCTTATGAAAATGGTAAAACACATGTGAACCTTTGCATTTACGTAAGGCTGTGCCTGCTCATTCGAGCTTCTACTAAAGGCCATTTGAAAAGTCCCAGTAATAAGTCCCACCTAAGCATTAGGCATTTTTCAGCCTTAAAATGTCCCAGTGTTTATGAAATATGCCCCTTTCCTATGAGTTTTCCCAAGCTTTTGCTTTTGGTTTAAAGTAAGTGACATTACTTATAAAAATAATTTTATTACCTAACACTGGGGCTGTCACACTTTAGGCATCAAGAAGATCTACGGTAAAAGCCAAAAGCCAATATTTCCCATAGAATGCAGTTGGTCTGGTATTATTCCAGAGAAACTTTTTTTTTTTTCCTTACTCTACTCCCCATAGCCGGTCAGCCTTAGTTCTTTATCCCTGGGGGAAGTGGCGCACGGCCCAATTGGCGCTGACAGGTGTGATAGCGAACGGATGAGCCGCGACTCGCCGCGCCCCCCTAATGCCCTGCCGCCGTTGTGTTTCAGAGCTGCGCCTGCCCCTTCCTGATCGACCCCTCTTCCCGGGCTACCGAGTGGCTTCGAGCGCACCTCAAGGAGTCTCGCTTGGAAGTGATCAACCAACAGGTGTGGATTTCACAGTATTATACAGCCCCACCCGCACAGGATCTGATCCGCGTCCTCCTTCCCGCCCTCGCCACATAACTTATACTTGACTGCTCAAATGGGTATCCTCAGATTTTAAATATCAAGACTCCCCCCTTCCCCACACACACACACACACACACACACGCACACACACACACACACACACACACACATACACCTAATCAGTTTCCACAATTAGTGTGCAATTAGCTAACAGCCTTTCCAGCAGATTGGGTTACTCATTTTGAATGAATGAAGTTGAAGCAGGCGCTGGATTTGGCTGGCGGTGGGCTCGTTCGTCTCTCGTCTCTCATCTCTCGTCCCTCATCTCTCGTCTCTCATCTCTTCTCTCTTTCTGGTCTGATCCCTGCCGCAGGACTCCAACTTCATGACTGCCCTGGAGCTGGCCGTCCGCTTCGGGAAGACCCTGATCATCCAGGAAATGGACGGAGTGGAGCCGGTGCTCTACCCCATCCTGAGGAGGGACCTCATCGCTCAGGGTGAGACCTCCGCTTTCTCCCGTCATCCAAAATCCCTCCCGCGGCCTCCGTCTCCCCGCCTGGCCCACCCTAGGCTTTTCTCCCTCTGTTACAGCTGTTTTTGTTCTCTTCACTCCTGTACCGGGAGAAGGTGCTGAAAAGCCTGTAAATTAGCAGCCAAGAACGGGGTGACATCAGACAGCAGGGTGGAGGTGAAGAGTTTGTTTGAGCTGCCAACAGCGATCAGTTTTTCCACTGAAAGCTCAACGTTGTGCAAAAGTAGCAGCGGCCTATTTCTTGAACCTAAAAACATGCAAGGTTCATTTCAGTTAATCATCGGATTGGCTCCTGCACCATAGGTCTGCTGTCCATTAGAAAGTCTGTTCCTTTGGAAAAGCCTTGACTTCATGCCGTTCGTATAGCCCTGGGGACACTCAAGATGACACGTCCTTGAGCTTGCCGGATCCTTCTTTGAAATTTGAGATTCCCTTTATTAAAGCTTACTGAACCGCGTTCATCTGAACTTGACGCAGCCTTCATGTCCAATGCAGCTAACTCAACCGTAGCGCGGTTTACACCCCAGATACATTGTGGCTGTCTACACTCTGGTTTTCTTCCTGGTAAAGCGGTATGGAAGTGACCTGGACTTGTTGATGGTGCTGCAGAGGTGGATTGGTGTGTGGTGAATTAGCTTTGGGGATAAGCTCTCCTCTTACTTGCATCCAACTACAGACCCCTGGAGAGAGCGCCAGGAGATTCCTTAGGTTGTGAGGAATATATCCTGACTGAATCACATATTATAGTATAAAAATATATAGCTGGCATCACAGAATCGTTCATATGAACCAGATGTTAAGCTTTCACGGCGGCCTAATTATCTCTAGTTGTTCCTTCACAATAACAACGTTGAGTCCTTTAAGCAGATTTCAGGAATAGTCTAAAGCTTTTTAGTCTAACTGCATGGGTTTGGTTAGTGTATAGATAGTAAGTGCACTATCACAGTCTTGGAAAGCACGCACAATTATGCCAGTTGTTTTTAATATTAACAGAGCCTGCACGTATTGAAGTCTGTCATGCTTCAGAACACGCATAACACATCCACAGGGTGAACGCAATCAGGTTCCATTCTTCAACAGGAAAACGGCGAGGGACAGAGTCATGGGAAAAGTTAGTTAGGTGGAGGGAGACAGGAAGATGGGCTGAGGAGAGCAGTGGAGAAGAGATGGGCGATGCAGATGGGGTTGGGGGTTGGGAGGTGAGGAGCTAGGATTGCTGCATTGCAGAAATTGAAGGTGGGTGGGTGGTGGCTCCTCGTGGCAGGGAGGGGGGAGGTGGTTTTATCTGTGATCTCCTGCCTCTGTAGCATCAGCTAAGCTGTCCCCTGCTTTGCAGTGTGGCAATTCAGCACCGCTGGACCAGCGTCGTGCAGCTTCTCGTCAGAGACGTGTCCGTAACTCCCGATTGGCCGACGCCAGCTCACACATAGTGTTAATAATGAGAAGACGGTGTTGGAGCCTGAACAACTTGAGGGGTTTTGTTGTATTTGGTTATGTGAAGCAACCTGAAGAATCTGGACGTGCTCCTGGACGTGCACCTTGACGTGCCTCCATCCAAGCTGAATACATAAAGGCCTTTGCCCTTTAATCATTAATCAAATAAAAGGTCTTTTGAGCTTGTGTGCTGTGTTCGACAGAATACCCTTTTATACGGCAGATGGGCCCTAACTAAGTGATTTAGTCTCAGCGGTGCTTACACCTCTGCACCACTCTGTTTTCCTGGGCTTCTTGCCCTCAATCCTCTGGTTTGTCCAACATTCAACTGGGGCCACCCAAGAAGCAAGCCTCTTCCCTACAGCTCAGGACCTGCACACATGTGAGCTGGCCGTGTGCTTCCTGCTGTGGGGGCTAACCTCTATATCTAGTTAATAACAGCGTTTGCATATTTCAGTGCATCTTCTAGCCAGAATATGCTTAATAATAAGCATAGCTAACAGGGCCACCACAAAGCAGATCTGTTAAGGTTGTCTATTGGAAACATTAGATATTGCTTATTTTCTGCATTATATGCAGTACTCTTTTCAGAACTAACCAACTTAATCTGTATAAAGGGCTAATTCTTGAGAAACTGTGACTTTTTTGGTAATTTGTTTCACATCTTGGGCATTTATACAGCAGTTGCCCAGTGATGGCTGGTCTGTAACCCTTGGTGCTTTTTTTCACTACTGATGTCCGTCATTCAGAGATCTCTATTTACTTTTAAACATCTGTAAAATAAGGTCATTGGTAAGGTTGCAAAGTTCTTTATTTGTGTACCCATGACGTCGAAGTGTTGTGTTATGTTGCTGTCTGAGAGCCATATAAATTAATTTTTATATGCAATTGGTCAACTAAATCATCTTTAGATTTTTTTGCTCAGCATTGGTAATTCCCAGTTAGATTATAGATATTCCCCAAAGGGAAAATCTCCACCCTTTGCAACTTTAGTCATTGGTAGCATTATATCAGTGTTATGCCATTTTTATCTGGAGCCTACTTGTTTTACACAAGCGTAATTGGGATTACGTGTCAGTAATTGGGGTGGGTGAGAGCAAAAAAAAAAAAACCAGGAGAGCAGTTGTCTTTTGGAAGTGACAGGCTGGGCATGTAGCAACCCTTGTGCTGACACTGGTTACGGCTCCCCCCAGACTGACCCCCATACTTATTATACCTTATTTAAAAACCTCTCCGTTAATTGATATTCATTTAATGAGGTTTGGTTGAAGGGAATACGGGAGGGTTCTGAGTAATGATTCCCAACGGCTGGATGTGTTGTGACAGCTCCGTCTCGTCACAGAGACCTCCCGACCGTAACGTAAATTTTAAGGTTAGCAGAGCACCCTTCTCTGTGCTGCGGAGTTGCTCTTGTCTGTAGTAGCGTTTAGTGATTATATATAAAAAAACTAATTATTATATAGATTAAAACCACTATGCGGTTTATTTAAGGACGTAATGAAGACCGTTACATTGTAGTTGATATTTGAAACTGAAATAAGACGCATCACAAAAACATCCTTAAAAACTGACTTTTCTCTTTAGGCCCTCGCTATGTGGTCCAGATCGGGGACAAAGTCATTGATTATAATGAAGAGTTCCGGCTGTTTCTAGCCACCCGGAACCCAAGCCCCTTCATTCCGCCTGACGCAGCCTCTGCTGTGACAGAGGTCAACTTCACTACCACTCGAGCCGGCCTCCGCGGACAGGTAAAAACGCTGCCCACGGGTGAAGAAGCTAAACTTGAGCTTCACCCAAGTGGCTAGAAAGGAGACGCCTTAGGCCTTAGTCTGTAATACTGTGATCATTGTGTTGTAAATGTACCAAAAAAGTATTTGCTGTTTTGATGGGCATCTGTTTTTTTGTGGGTTCGGGTTGGCAGTTATAGAAGATAGATTTTTTTTTTTTTTTAATCTTTATTTTATTATTTTCTCGTGACAAACATTATTCCTATTCTGATGGACCCTTTCATTTGACCGATTTTTAAAATAATTGATTTATTTTTTAAAAGATCGTTCCTAAATAACTAATGTTAAGATGTCCATTACGCATATGTGAGCGAAATAATTTATTATTTATTTAAATATATATGCATGGATAGGAATATGTAATCATAATGTAATAATAATGTACCTGGTGGTTTTTTTCTTTTCTTCCCGTATTAATAAATTCCTTCAGTTGCTGGCGCTGACCATTCAGCAGGAAAAACCAGACTTGGAGATTGAGAAGACCCGACTTCTGCAACAGGAAGAGGAAAAGAAGATTCAGCTGGCTAAACTTGAGGAGTCACTGCTGGAGGTACAGTAGCGGTCCGCCGTTACGAGCCCCGGGTCCGGGTGATGCTGCGAAAACAGCACCGTTTAAACCCAGGTCACCTGCCCTTCTCCAGGCCCTGCGGCTCGCTGGGAAACACGGCATTTCTCCCGCCGATGTCTCGCCAGTGATGGATCCCCTGTCACCCATCTCATCCTCTGTTCCTCTCATGCACAGACTCTGGCCACGGCGCAGGGCAACATCCTGGAAAACAAGGAGCTCATAGAGTCTTTGAACCAGACCAAGTCTAGCAGCGCCTTGATCCAGGAGTCCCTGACTGAATCTCACCGGCTCCAGGCCTCGTTGGACCAGGTGAGGGGGTTCAGTAGGTCAGATGGGTGTCGGAGGTAAGGTTGCTGAACCAGATGAGCAAGGTTTTTGGTTGAGGTCTCGGTCTCTTTAAATAAAAGCCATCAGTTTTACCATATAAACATGAAAAAGATTTAGAGTATTTTCTGTCGGTTAGAGAGCTCTCTAAAGTATGATTGAGGGTCATGTGGCGGAATTATGCATGGCAAATGGCCTACTCATAAATAATACAAATTTCCCCCAAATTGCTACTGTTCTTCAAAGTGTTGAAAAAGTGAGCGAGGCCGTTTAGGAGTAATGATTCTGGCGGTGCAACAATCAGAAATTTATCTCAAAATTTTTTTTTCTTCTTAAAAATCCCGTTCCTGCTACCCTTCTACCACTAGCGGCCGCTTGGTAGTGCTTGGCTACGCGTATGGTTTTGTGGCACGTTGACAGCTGTCCCTGTCAGTCTTCCCGGCACCGGCGAATGACGAGCTTCGAGAGCCCTGAAGGCAAGGGTCAGCTGTCACCTCGGCCACACCCCTCTAACCGCAGGCTCTCCCAGTCCCTTTCTCCGTCGATCCGTAACGTCCCGATTTGGTACCATAATTTCCCGATGGGGCGCGTCACCGATACACCAATAACAAAACAGCATCGCGAGCGGCGTTGGGTAACCGGCTGCATGCCGCGTTTCCACGTTTAAGAGCTCACAGTCGGCTCCCAGCTCCTTTGCTGTGCGGAAAAAGATGGAAAGCTAATGAACGACAGCAAGTATGCAAAGCAGGGGCTACCAAGCAGATGTGGTACCTCCATCAATTCAACTAATAACATCCCAGAATGCATAGGGTCGTGTAAAAAAAAAAAAAAAAACTGCAGGAAAGACCTGTTCGCCTGTGATTATAGCCAGGGCGGCTGCAGGAGTGAGTGTACCTCGGTGACTTTGAGAGGGGGTAATTGTTGGGGCAATTGATACTTTTAAACACTTTTAACGAACACAATAAATGTTTGCAAAAAGGTGCGTTCCTTTCATGTTTGTACCATAAAAGTGACAACAAAGAAAGTGTCGTGTGGCTGTTTCTTCAGAAGGCTTTGTCTTTGCTCAGGCTGAAGGTGATGCTGCTGCTTTTTAGAGTAGAGCGTTGCCAAGCGTGCTGAAGAACGGTGATAGGCCCCAGTCTTTGAAGAGATTTGAAGATGAAACGATAACATGTTTCACTTCTCAGTGAGGAAAATTAGTAAAAAGTCTCTCTTATGGATTATGTGCTCTGCTCATAGGTATTAATTACTTATGCGGGCCATTCAGCTCAGCCTATGTTAAATAAATGATTCTGTGCACAAAAGAATAGATTAAGCTAAATCAAATATAACATTGTTTATGGTGTATTTTAATATTCTTGTTTTAATACCCTTCCTCTGATTTGAAGCTGTATGTTTGTTTTGTACTTACAAATACAATACAATCAAATTTTGTCCTGAATTCAGTCAAGTGTGCCCCATACATTCATACAAATTGACACTGTCTTTAATGAGCACCTTCATAAATCTATGTATACCCCCCCCACACCTTGGCAGAATATATACTGTGTGTCTGGAAGCCCTGGTCTCTAAGCTCTCTGTACTGCAGTGCATTGTGGGAAGATAGTGAAGCAATTTCCACTGAATATAATCAGATGATTATGGATTCCAAAGGCATCCGCGCCAAGGCTCTGGAGGAACGGTTGATTGGCTGCTTCTGCGGCACTGCGTGCTAGTCTAGATGTGAGGGAATGCTCCTGAAACTGGACTGTGGCTCAGTCCGAGCCTTTCTTCAGATTCGTATCCCCAGAGCTGCGTCAGGAGACTTTAATTCAGTTCATTCAGACAAGTGCATTTTGTGACCTTAGACAAAAGTCAGTATAAAGGAAATCCAGTTTAAAAAAAAAAAAAATAATAAAAATGTTTAGGAAAATGAATTGTCAAAATGAGGGATTATGTTTTTTTTTATCAGCTTTTAGTTATGCCCTCTTTCTTCTCTTTTTATCCTAATTGAACAAAGTTGATGCAGTTTGTGCCTTTTTTATTTTAATTTTCTATTTATTTTTTATGTTTTTAAGTTTTGTAGTCTTCAAGTACTACTGGTCAATTTCGATAAGTGAGCAGTTTAAAGTAAGCGTTATATTGGTCACCCCTATTGTTGAGGAAATACAAGAGTTGTATGTTCTTTTCAGTCATGTATTACTCTTTATGTCATAAGACACTTAAAGACGCTGTTTTAACAACCCTTTGCTGATGACAATTTAAAATATAAAGTGTGGTTTAAAAATATATTTTAAGCTCATCAATAATTGAACCGTTTTCAAAGTCCTCACAGAGTCCTCTAGGGGGCAGTATGACACCAGACTTATTTGACCCTTCCTATCCCCCCCCCCCCCTCTCTCTCTCATTCCCTTTACAGGAACGAGATGCGTATCTCCCATTAGCAGAGAGCGCCAGCAAGATGTACTTTGTGATAACCGACCTCTCGAAAATTAATAACATGTACCGCTTCAGCCTGGCGGCTTTCCTGCGACTCTTCCAGCGAGCCCTGCAGAGCAAGAAGGTAAATCCAGTGATGCCTGGCTCCACACCACTCACACGTTTCAGCACATGGATCCACACAGATGGGGGGGCGGTGCCTTCCAGTGGCTCCTCCCTTTTTACTCTGCCCATGCCTCCTTGCTCATTTCCTGGGAGAATGTTGGATGTTGGCTACCGTCGAGCAGACCTCTCGCCGTTTGTCTCAAGCGGCGTCTGGCAATCTGCCCGGACCACGGGTAAGCTAGGGCGGCTGAATCCAGAGTCGAGCGAGCCTCATCTTCACCACCTCCTCTGTTGCACCTCTCCTCCTCTTAATGCCCCTAATTGCCTGCACTCTCCAGTTGGGCAAGGCCAGCTCTTTGAGTGAAGGGTAATAAGATCTCTACTCTCCTCCCCAGACGGGGAAGCTTTGAAATGCTGATCACTCACCTGGCCTCCGTGGCGAGCCCACCTTCACAGCTGACGGTAGTGAACGGATCAGATCCCAGGACGATTATTAGGGATTTTAGTTGGCTTACCCTCAGAAGCATGTGGTGGAGACGGTGGCCGGCTTTTCTGGCTCAATCCCAAATCGCACTGCCACGGGTGAAAGCCTTAGCCCGGTTTCGTTTCCTCCGCCAGAGCTGCAGAGACCAGAGGAACTCCTCCCGAGCCAAAATGATGCTCTTTTTTGAGTCAGCGTGGACCGCAGATGGAGAGCAGATCTCTTGGAGAGCCTTGATTCCTGTTGCCGTGAGCTCTCTCTGTATGTGCAGTGCTGCTGTCTGGAGGCGGCCAAGGGCAGATATGTGTAGCACAGTGTGCCAGACCTGTTTGCATAGGTGAAACCCAAATCCCAGGCCAGAATTCTCACGAGCCTCGCTCCGGCGGGTTTCCAGAGAATCGTATTTCATCTAATTGCCCGTTTTCAGAAGGATCCATATTCTGCTCTATTTGAGCAAGAGTAGTAGGGCAGCGAAGTAATTGAACTGTAATTGAGCCGAACAGAACCGGTCCCCTCCCTTCGCGATTGATGAAAAATCATAATAAGGCTTTAACTCCATGGCTGCCGACGTTGAGGTTCATTTTAAATGAGCCCCTCCAGTCCTCCATCACGAAGACTGGTGGAACTATGACGGCTTAGTTCAAGGTTTTCATATTTAAATTTTTTTTCTTTGAATTGCACTCCAATTATTACTTCCGAGCTCGTTCCTCAACCTCCTTAAGTCTAAAGGGGAATGGGCGGGAGGCGGTTCAGAGATGGAGATTTGTCACCTCGGCAGTGATGGAGAGAGTGCAAGTGGCCACACCTTGTGCATGCCTTTTGGGTCCGCGTATGACCCGCATGACAGGCAGCCCCTGGTCCCAGCCCTCTGACCGGATGTGTGCTGGAAGCCGATTTCTGCTCCCCGGGGTGCAGTGGAATTTCATTCTCGCCGTGGTAAAATTGTGCTCTGTAAAGGGTTGACGTATGGCTGACCTTTGCTGTGTCTCTGGAGCGGCTGACAGCCGCGCTTTGTGTCCGGTCTAAAGACTGGGCCTTGGGCGTCCCAGCCCTTTCTCAGCAGACACAGACACGGTGGTCAGGCCGGGTTTGTCGCAAACACCTTCACTGCGTTACGCGATCACTCAGGTCCCATGCAGGGTTTCCTTTTCCCGCATAGCCAATGCTATTCTCCTTGTTATAAATCAAAGCTCACGTACAATTAAAGCTTTGACCCGCTTGTTCATAGGAAAATATAAATCCGTTTGTGATTGATGATCAGATTATACTACATAAAAATGTTGTCATTAGCGGCAAATGGCTCAATTGAGTTCTGTGGTCCACGAAGGGAGAGCGAAGACGGGCGCAGAAAACGGAGCACGCCGACTTTACCAGCTCTCCATGCAAATAAATGATTCTATTAGTGGACCCCTGGCACACAGCAAACCAAACCCACGGAGAGTAAAATAGGAGATGCTCCGGTTTCAGGTGATCCGTCCGTCTCTTTATCGCCTCACAAGGTAGAATCTGCGCTCACGTTCAGCCTCTGCGATTTCCCCAGGAGTCCGAGAGCACTGAGGCTCGCATCAGCGCCCTGGCCGCGTTCCTGAAGAACATGGTCTACGAGTACGTCTGCCGCTCACTCTTCAAGGTAAAGTCCCTCCGGTGTCTTTCCTGTTGCCATGGTGAAGTCTGGTTTCTGGACAGAAGGAACAGCGCGATCTCATATGTTACCTCACATGCTAATAAATAATAAATAGGGGTTCAAATTAGATTTGTGCTGGTGATTGCGTTAGGCCTTTCATAATTGCAAAATAATAGACCATATTAAGTTAGTTTCTTCTCCAAATAAATGACTTCAGTCTGTCTATGCCATATACTGTATGCAGAGGAACCCAAGATGTACTGATATTTACCAGGCAATTTGATGTGTTATGACTGTTTTCACCCCTGATAAAACTCAGTTACTCTTCTGCCCGAATGTTCAGGGTCTTTGCTTTTAATTGACATGGTTTATTACTTTTTCGGTGCAGTGTGAAGATGTACATTATGTGTACATTATGCTTGCAAAAAAAAACAAAAGGGTCAGAATGAATTCTGGAATCTTCAAGGTTGGAGGGTTGCCAGTGTTGATTGCAGACATGAGTGGAATAAACACATTTTCCATTTGATGGGATGCGTTTTTTTTTGTTGTTTTTTATTTAAAGGAAGAATGCCAATGAAAATATTCTTTTTGTATTGTGCACTTCAACTGGATTAGGGACACTTTCTTTGTCCCCCCCTAAAAAAAAAAAAATCCTTTGACGTGTTGCAAATGAATAGCGCTGTTGTTTTAAAAGGCAGCTCCGCCGCTCTAAGGGGTTACTGTAATGAAAGGAGAAACCTCTTTCCCTGACTGACAGACTAAAAGGCACATCTTGATTGGAACATGAAATTCTCTTGTTCGGCGCTTTTGCAATTTGAGGTGCTATCGCTAGGCAGGAAAGCTTTTCACACCGAGGGAATTGAAGCCACAAACGTCAGGCGGAACCGAAATCCTTCTGCCTGAGCTTCCAAGAGCTGGAGCCCACACTCTCCAAAGTATTTGATAGTTCTTGGAGTGGCAATTTGGAAACTATTTTGGGCCCTTTAAATGAGTTTTAAAAAGAGCATTTTTTTTGAGCCCCATGCAAGATATTTTTTTCTTTTCTTTTGTTAATAGATATTGAATTTGACATTTCTGCCTACTTTAAGGGCACTGCAAGCACATATTAAACCTGAAAAGGAGTGCAGTGGTGGTTTCAAAGTTAAGATATGTTGGTTATGTAACCAGAAGGCTGACGTCTTAGGGAGGGGCGGCGCTGTATCTGTATCCATGCATACTGCTCAACAAGTTCTTAAATAAATATCCAGCTACGTGGATGGGAATAATCTAAATTATAAGCCATATATGGAAAACAGTGGCAGCTAATCAGCTATATTAATGTAGCGTTGACATTCTTTGGAATGTTATGCCAAAAATAGTCTGGGGAAAAAAAATGAAATTGATGCATCAGAAAGGATTTTGTGTGATTATTGTACGAAGCAGTTTTGAACAACAGAACTACAGTGATTGTAGTGTGCTTGTATGTGTGCTGGCGTGCGCGCAGAGCCAGTAATACGTAAATCTGCGGGTCGTCTCGACACCGTGATGCTAACTTTTCCTTTGACTGTCTGTGCGTCCGCGCTGGTTCTGTCTGCTGTCAGCTGGTCGGCCGGTGCGTGGGTGGGCCAGTCTTGTTCTGCATCTTTGCTCATTATAGTCGATATCAGACTGATCGGACATCCGTTTGGCCACCTATAACCGCGCCACATCTGCGCACCAGATGGATAATATCGTACTCAAATCTGCCTGGATATGCTAAATCTGCCTGGATATGCTAAATTATGCATTTTGCTTATACGTTTCTCTGTTTTGCTCTTACTTCTCTTCAGTCATCTTTGGATTTTGACAGCTGACTCATGACAGACATGTTTGAAAATGTGTCTTTTGAAGCTGTATAATCCCCCTATCGCGCCGTGCACTTTTTCAAGCAAGGCCGGGCCTCGCTGAGCTTGGCCGTGGGAACAGCCTGGCCTGTGTTGTTTGCACGCCCAGCAGTCGTTTAACCTCGCTGAAAATGGAGACTGTTTCTCAGGAGGTGTGAGGAACACGGGTTGGGGGTGAATAAAGAAAAGGCGAATATGCAGAGATAATGGGTGCAGAGTCAGAAGGCTCTGGCCAGAGGAGCGGTTCTGAATGGACTGCAGGGGCGTGTGGCGAGGGATTTTCACAATCTCCACTGAGCCGGTTCCAGGGCCCGTGACTCATCCCCGATGTTTTGATACTTTGGGGGGTTTGCACTTCATCTCAAATTAGTAACAGCTTAAAAATAGCAGAACTCTTTGCCCTTATTTTGGCGCCTGCTGAAAGCGTTCGCCTTGCTTCAGTCCAACGAGATTCCCCTGGTTATGGGCCCCCGTGTTGAATATTGCAGTTGACACAAGAACACTGCTTACTTTAAAAGTCAGGCTTGTCTCATTTAGGATTAAGGTGCACACAATGATGCGGCTCGCTGACTTGCCCTTTAGCTTCTCGCGTGAAGCTTTGGACATATCTCGCCGACCTGCGGTTTCTAGTCAGTTAAAGAATGTTTTACACGAATAGTGCGTGCATGTTTTGCTTTGTCGATCATTTATTTCCTTTTTTTGTTTAGCTTTTTCCTGGGTCTCCCTATTGTGCTGATGCAGCTTTGTGGTCAGTGTTAGCGTTCTTCAGCCTCAGTTAAACTCCAGTCTTTTTGGAAAGAAGAGGAAAGGCATGCAGATCTAATTGCTTTCTCTCGAGTCTTGTAGACGGGTCTAGAGCGTTCACTTCAAAGTGGCCCTGCGTTGGATCTGCCAGTCTGTAAACGGGTTGACAGTAACAGGCTCTTATCTGAGCACTGGCAAGCGCCAACATTCACAATGAAGACCCTATGTTTGTTTGGTCTTGTCTTGATTTCGCTTACCATAATTGGTTCGGTTTGGCGGGGGGGAGGGGAGAAACCCGGGCAAGCCTCGTAACGTCTCGGGAATTATTTTTTTCCCTCCCGTTCCTTCTCTTCACAGCGTGAAGCAGAATGGAGCGCCAGATTTGCGGTGAACTCCAGAAACGGAAGCGCGTTTGTGCTTAGCTGCCCTTTGTGGGCACTAACTGCTACAATGCTAGATCTATGTTCCCATCTGTCGGCTGTTTGGTGCATGGCAACAGCTGACTGGGGGCGGGAAAGGTATGACCAGGCAGTGGCGCTGGGACGGGGTTGGGTGAATGGGGATCAGAGTGACGCAGCGCTTTCTCAGGTGTGACAGCCAGAGAAAGGTGGAGGTTGTCGCCGCGGCTGTGCGGCCCTTTATTGGAGGCTGCAGCGAGAGGCACTGAAAGCTCTGTTAACTGATAACAATCGGGTGACACAGTGCACTGTTTGAAAGGAGGAGGAAGACGTTGGGTTGTGCAGTTCTCTCTCTCTCTCTCTCTCTCTCTCTCTCTCTCTATCTCTCCCTCTCTCTCTCTCACTCTGCCACTGCAGCCAGAATCCATGGGTGGGGTTCTTTACTCACTCTCACATTAATAACGGCGCACAAATGGCTTGCAGGAGTCCTCTCTCCATCTGTTACTCCCAATAGTCTCCTGCACTTATACAGTATTTGTATATACCAAGTAGCTAACAGCTTATATAAGGATGAATCCAGTGCAAACATTTCTGTCCTAGTTAAACTACCATTAAAAAATATGTTTATATATGTATAATTTTGTTAGAAACGTTAATGGTTGGTAGCGAATGTTCTGGGAATTTCAGGAGGGGAAGCGTTTCCACAAAGATAATTCTTTGTGTTCATGAATATATAAATAGGCACATTTCTCGATGTCTCTGTTCATCTCAGCTTTGAGAGGCTTTTATCTCTCATTTGCTGTCTATGTAGTCTCACATCTCTGATGCTCTTATCACCAAACTCTGCGCCTTTATTGTAGTGGTTGTGATGTTTCTCTCCGAATCTGCCTGCACACTGCCCCGGTGCAGTGTCTCCGCGTCTCCACGTGTCCCCCGTTATCTTACCGGCTCGTTTATAAAAGCTTTGATCCGACCATGCGCTCAGACAGTTTCGCACGCAGGCCCTACACAGTCAGCGCTGGGGCTTTATCGGTTGCTTAGCATGGGGCCGTTGAGCGAGTGAGGCTGTTGGGTCAACAGGTGAGGTCAACAGGTGAGGCTGTTAGGTCAACAGGTGAGGTCAACAGGTGAGGCTGTTAGGGCAACAGGTGAGGGCAACAGGTGAGGCTGTTAGGACAACAGGTGAGGCTGTTAGGTCAACAGGTGAGGTCAACAGGTGAGGCTCTTAGGTCCAGCTGCTGGCAAAGCCACCACCTGTTTGTGTTCACGCTCTCTGTGAACCCCACC